>PVLC010029285.1:11306-22806 GCA_004027655.1 Graphiurus murinus
TGTGTGTCATTTAAAAGATAATTGAACCAAGCTAATCTGCATTAGTATTGAATACATAGGGAAGTTTTCCTCTGCTCAAACCACAATCTATTGACATCTTTATTGGGACACGCTTATGTACACGTGAATTCTAGAAATGAGCTCTCCCAATTTTAGAGCCAATCCACCAAGTAACTACACTCATTGCTATTTTAATAACTGTATTCATTTCAAAGAAACCTAAGTAATGCAGTTCCCTGCAAAAGCTTTGAAACTGACTAAGCCCTTGGGATATCAGCATTTCTAAAGGAAAGAGGTTCACGGTTTACCGTGCTATTTATAAGTATATTGAAAAAAGAAAGATTAAAAACAACATTGTAAGTGTCTCCCTAAATTTTATGCCTGCCAACTCTTTACTCATTACAAAAAAGAAAAAAAAAAAAAGTAAGAGTGTAAACCTAGAGGATATCATCTACTCCTATCTTGACTTAACAAAGTCAGAAAAACCCTAACATTTCTTTGTTGCTCTAGAAAGATGCCTGGAAGGCAATTTGATGAAGCCAATTACCCAGCAAAGACCTTAACATTTTGGAAGGATCTATCCATATGTTCTTTCAAATGAACACCTCCACAAGCCTTCCAAGATTGATCCAATTCCACCCTGACGACTTCTGTGCTCATAAACACCAGATTATATTCTCAGATAGCATGTATAAATCTTCGTGTGGGTTGATGCTACCCAACTAGACCATTTGGTCTTGAAGAAGCTTCTTTTCCAGCCCACTTTGGACACAATGTGGTGTCTTGTGCACAGAAGGTGCTAAATATTTCATTCTGAGCCTGACTCATCGAGCTTAATGTATTTACCAGAGATTCCATATTTGTCACACAAAGACATTTGACTCAGCCAGTATTGTCACCACATATAATTTGTTCAGGAGGCTGAGTATTTTTACAATGGTTGCCAAGTGTAATGAATCCAGGCAGAATTCAAAACCCATATTTTGTATTCACTACAAACATTTCTAATGTGAAGGGGAAAAAAGCATGTACTTTTTACATTCAGTGCTTCCAGGAGTATCTATTTAACAAGAAACTATTTCAGGTTTGGGGAGAAATGAGAAAAAGAAGGCATTTGTAAAGCTGGCATCCCTTAGTCTATCCTTCAAAGCCATTATATTTACTCTGGTTTTAAATGGTGCATGGGTATCTGGGCCATAATTGTCAAGTCCAAAAATCCAGGAACAGTCTGCTTATGTATCCAGGAGTGGTCTTCTTATAATTGGAAATATTGAAAAATCTCAGACTGACCAAAAACATAAAAGGTTTTATACCTCCCTCTTTAAGGATTAGAAGCTTCCAAATTTTAAACTGGCATCTCCCAAAGCTGCAGATGAGTACATAGTTATGCAAATATAACTAAGCAAAGTGTAACATACATGCACAGACCACTCTGCATGGACTTATGCCATATGGCCTGGAACCCTATATAAGGGACAAGTCTGTAAATAGAATTCTCCACCAGATGACGACTTCTTATTTGTCCTCATTACTGAAACTTCCCCTGCCACCATAGATGGCCCCTGACTGGGGCCCCAGACAATTGGCCTAGTCTGCAGGATGAGGTGAGTCCCTCCAGTGGCCTTCTGGAGGAGCATCCCAGGAGGAACAACTTAGGGTAGAGGAGATGTGGACCCTGGTCTCCTTGTGTTTCCCACCCTGGTCTGGTGGCATAGACCCTGCCAGAGGATTGGGACAATGTAGTCCCTAACAAAAGAAGCTTTAAAATTATGAAATCTCCATTGTTGGGACTTCCAAACTGTGACTCCAGCCATTGGAGCTATTGGGTGGCACAGAATGAGTCAGGATAATGGTGGACAACACATACTGAAGGCTGCTTGGTAGTAGCTGCCAATGGGTGGCTAGACTAGGAATTGGGCCATGGTACTCAGTTATCAGGAGGAACCGCCTGACCTGAGGCTACATGTGGAATTGGCTACTTATTTGTCCTCTCTTGCACTGGTTGATGGTTCGATGTGCCCCGGTGACTTTGGGAATCAGACCTTTGCCTCTTAAGCAGTATGATATTATATACCAAGCAGTGTATTATATTATACACTGCTTAAGTTACTGGGGGCGGCACGAGGAAATTGGCAAAAAGATATTGAAGCTAGAAGGGTAAGTATAATCCACCTGACCCATTGCCCATTCAACTTTCCCATGTGGCCGGTGTGAAAACCTGATGGTTCCTGGGTCATGACTGTGGACTATTGGGAGCTAAATAAAGTGACACTGCCCTTGCATGCAGTGATACCAAACATTTCAGTGTTGATGGATAATCTGTCACATGGGCTAGGACAATTCCATTAAGTTATAGACTTGGCAAATGCCTTTTTCTCCATGGACATTACTCCAATACACACAAAAAATTGCTTTTACCTGGGAAGGGTGGCAATGTACCTTTTTGGTACTTCCCCATGGATACCTGTATAGGTATCACACAGTATGGTGGCACAGGATGTAGTCTCCTGGCAGAAGCCACTGGTGGCACAGGATTTAGCCTCCTGGATGAGGTCACAGTGGAATAGAATTTAGCCTACTGGTGAAAACCACTGAGCAAGGGATTTAGCCTCTTGGCAGAAACCTGAGACTGTACAGTTGTACACTTATATTGATGATGTTACACTAGCCTCTGATTCTCTTGCAGAGTTAGACGCAGCTACATCCATCCCATGAGCCACTCTCCAGGAATGGGGTGGGCTGTCAAGGATTACAAGACCCAGGGATCTGGGAGTTCTGTCAAATTTTTGGGAGTTATCAGGTCCAGTAAAACAAAGGTGATACCTGAAGCAGTGATAGACTGAGAACAGTCAGACAGTTATAGATGTATCTGAGTCTCTGGGGTTTTGGCAAACTTTTATACTCCACCTAGCTATGCATATGCACACTTTACATTGTCTTGGCCATAAGGAATCAACTTGATATTAGACCTCTGGAATGGAAACTGCATTTACTGCCTCCAAAAGGGCTGTGGTACAAGCACAAATTCTGTAGACAATAGACCCTGCCCTTTTTTTCCTGCTAACAGTCCTGTTGAATAACATAGGTTTTGGATGGGGGATATGGCAGAAACAAGGTGCTAGGAAGAGACAAATCAGGTTTGGGTCACAGCTATGGAAAGAGACCAAGTCAAGCTACTCTTATTAAGAAATAGTGACTGTAGATGTTGCTCTTTTATCCTGTGAGCCAATTGCAGGTGTTGGATCAGTGATAGCACAGACCACCTACTCTATTGAAAGTTGGCTTCAATCTTGGACTCGGAATCCCAGGAGAAAGATAGCCCAAATGTCCGCTCTGACAAAATAAGGTGCATACTTAGAGCAACAAACATGGTTTCCTAGTAGTCTTTTGTCTGAACAATTATATACTTTGCTGGGGGCAAATACAGTTCAGAGCAACTGCACCCTCAGAGTTCCCCGGAAGTGGGAGATGCCTCCAGTCCTTATGAGAAAGGAAAATCTCCAATTCCCATGAAATTGTATTATGAACCCACAGAAATGGGAGACACCCCAGTCCCTATGTGAAAGGGAAGGCTTTGTTGGGACTAGTATATTTTCAAGTGACAGCCCCCTTGGAGCTCATTGAAGTGGGAGTGTCTAAAGTCCCTATGAGGAAGGGAAAGTCCAATACCTGTGGAAGCATGGCATTGGAACCCATGAAAATGGGAGACACCCCAAGTCCTTGTGAGGAAGAGACAGCCCTTATACCCACAGAAGCATGGTATACTGATAGCTCTTGTCATGGGCAACTACCCACATAGGCGGCTGTGGCTTTACAGTCCACCATGGAAATGTTTTAGTCTGAGACTAAATGTTTTAGTCTGACACTGCTGGATGTTCCACCAGTGGGCTGAGTTCTGGGTGGTCTGAAGAAGATTGGGCTCTTTGATGTCTGTACAGACAGCTGAGCAGTCTACCGGGACAAATTTTGTGGCTGTCCTAATGGGCAGATTAGTTGATTGGGCACCACCCATTGTGGAACAAGGGTATGTGGGAAGACCTGTGGAAACAGGGCCTCCAGGAAGGAACTATAATGCATCATGTTCTGAGGCATAGGCCTTCGAAGGTCCCTTGTAATGATGCAGTTAATGCTTTAGAGAAAGTTTGGACTTTCTGATTGCCCCCAGAGCCCTTGTTGTTAGCACTGTAGTTACATAAGAAGTTAGAACATGTAGACACCTGCATCATGGAGCTCATATCCCAGTGATGGGGATTGCCTCTTACCTGCACTTAAGTTCAAGATGCTGTATGACAGTGTCTTTGGTGTGCAGAACACTACCCACAGCGATGCATGGTTCTTACAACTATGAGACAGGTTCCCCAAGGTAATCAACCTTTTCAGGAATGGCTATGTTGACTATGTTGGACACCTGCTAATGGATCGGGGGCTCCAGTATATTCTCATAGCCATAGGTATGGCCACAAGTTTGGGTTTTGCCTACCCTGTAGTACAAGTCAACCAGGGATATACTGCAGCCACCCTTGAACAAGTGCCAGTGACCTACGGTCTTCCTTGGTAGTGGCAAGTGACAGAGGTATTCATTTTACCAGCCAAGAGGTACAGACCTGAGCTACAGACAATGCCATAGAGTGGCAGTTGTATATTCCCTACCAGCCTCAAGCACTTGGAATGATTGAACACACTAATGGATTTCTAAAAGAGAAGCTAAAGGCCTTGCCCCCCCACCCCCGCGCTGGAAGAGTGGGGCACAAGTGCCCATGGCAGAGCAGCTTATAAATGAGAACCTCAACACACTGGGCAAGCCCCCTTGGATAAGTTACTAGCAGGAAGGACTAGCACTTGGAAGATAGCAGGAAGCTCTAAGGAACCCTGGTTGCAGCCGGAGGTAAGAGAAGGAACCCTCTTACTCCCTGCACAAAAAATCTTGACCTTGGAGTGGCAAGATGTCTGGGAGAGGATCTGGCATGTGCAGGTTTCTCAGGAGTCATAGGTTGCACTGTTGAAGCCATGGGGCCTGGGACAGAAGGTCCAGTTACAACTGGACCCTTGAAGAGCTGCTTGGTCCTGCTCAGTACAGGTTATACTCCCCTTATGGTGGAAGATATGATTTTGAAAGGTATGCAGGTCATAAAAGACTATGGCCTATTCCATTGTATACTTTGGGGCCTATTCCATTATATAATTCCAAACCAGGTTGCTTTGGTGTGATACCATCATTCTTGAGTGGCTACTAGTCCAGCCAATATGAGCATGTAACCTTCATCCTCCCAGAAAGGAAGGACTTACCTGTAATGGTGTCTCTTTCTGCCCTGTCCTACCACCCAGGTTAATACCAGGGAATAGCCTTCTTTCCTGGGCACACACCTTTGCCTTGCCGAACTGTATGAAACCTCCCATTGCTGGGTCTGCACTGAGGTACCAGTAGAAGCAGCCAAAGGTATCCTGTGGCGAATTGTCCCTGCTACTGCAGGCAACTGGATTACCTTACAAACCTGGAATCACAGCTGCCCAGAATGGGTAAATATCAATACATAATAGTGGACATAACAACGTCCCTCTTCTTTTGCTATAGAACACAGTTGGGGCTGGTTAACTTACAAACTCTAACATGTAGAGTTTTAAGCATAGCACTTTTTTTTTGTATAGGACAGGTGAACTTTTCTGTGACCAAACAGTGGATGATTGTTATCCTTAAGCCTGGTTTATTTCTGGAGATGGTACTATAGATGTAGAGCTACAAGTGGAAGCCTTAGTCCACCATAGTGAAGAAGCTTTAAATACACCTTGTCACTTTCGTTCCCTCTTAATGGGCAAAACTACCCAGATATGGAAAGTGGTCTTACAGAATAGAATGGTGTTAGATACGCTTATTGCTTTTCAGGGTAGGTAGAACATGTGCTCTTCTCCATGTAGAATGCTGTGTATACATTCCAGACCACCAGCAGCAGCTTCAGCAAGCCTTAGTGGAAATAGGTTGGAGGTACTGCCTATTAAGGCCTTACAGGAGGAGCTGTTTACAACCTGGTGGGACTCACTGGGTTCCTTCTGGAGATGAGTATTGACTATTCTTGCCTGTGTGGCTGGAGGACTGATAGTCACCAGTTGCACCTCCTATTGTTATCGTGGTCTTTGGGTACAATATAATGCTCTCTTGGTCAAGTCATGCACTGTTATCTGTAGGAGTAAAGTGCTGGGGCCCAGAGAAAGTATGGGCCAGTGTTGAAGACATGACCCTGTGCAGTCTCAGATGCTCAGACTGCGCATCATGCACAGTTGCAGATGTGTGCATTACTATTGAAACAATACTAAGCAAAATGTAACCTACATGTCTACATCAGCATGATGTACCATCTTGCCCAGAATCCTATATAAGGGACGGTTCTGTGAATAAAATTGCTGCTGTCCTCTGGATGGTGAATCCCCATGCATTCTGCTCACTGGAGATCTCATCACCAAAACCTCCACTGCAACTGTAGCTGACCCCTGACAGGCCCCTAAACAGCTAGGTTAGTGTTGTCTAATATTCAGAGGAAAACTGAAGGCAAAACCACTAGTAGCCTTGTAAATTAGTATACTAGCTAAGCTGGCTTTCATCTTTATGTCTAAACATATAGGACTCATGGAATTCATTAAAATGTGATTTTTTTTTGTATCTAATTACCTACAGTAATAGTGAATTTTTCTATGGCTTTAACTTCAGGTAAGTGGTTAAAAATTGATCCTCAATTCAGTATCTACATTCTAGGTGTTCAGGAAGAATTCATATTGAGTGCAGAACTGAATTTGAATTTTTCTTCACTCAGATATATTTGCTAAGGTTTTGAATTAAAACCTTTTTACCTCAATAAAGGAAGGAAACAAAATGAGAAAACTCATGGTACAACATTTGATTAAAATAACAGGGGGAGATGGACAAAGTTGAGTTTAAAAATAAGTATCTTGACTACAGAGTCCATCAAAACCACAGGTCAAAAGCAAGCAGGTTGAAAAGTTCTCTTAGCAGACAAGCTATAGAGACTATAGAGACTTAACCTCTTATGAGGATTGGATGACTTAAAGATCCAAGACCAAGCAAAACTTACTCTAACAGGTATACATGGGTCATGGAGTTGGATTTGGTGGGGTTGGTAAGACTCTCAGATTCCTTGGCTAGGGCCAATCAAGCTTCAGTAAGCTAAAGTAAAGAAACCCACAGGCTAAGGGTGTGTGTGTGTGTGTGTGTGTGTGTGTGTGTGTGTGTGTGTGTATGTGTGTGTGTTGGGGTGAGGTATTTCTGGGCATCAATAATAAAAGTTACATTCTGGTTCTTGAAGGTTCCAGACCGCCATATTAAAGGTTGTGAGTCCTTTTGGCTCAGAAACGTAAGAACTCCCTGTTTTATTGGTACACTATGAAGAATAAATACAATTTTCACTTTTTTCCTTGTAATAGTATTTTTATGAATATCTGTATCTCAAAATAATGTATGGTAATTTTTAAAAGTCGCTTTCCCTTGATGTATCTATTCTTTGGTCTTGAAAATTGAAGAATAAGATGTTGAATTTATCTTGCTAAACCCACAAACTTCCAAATGAGCCTGAAAAAAAGAAAAAAAAATTCTCATTTTGTCTTTTGCAAACACATTTTTAGAATTTGACTTTCTCTTTAAAATAGCAATGATGACTGTTTCTGTCAGCATTCTCTGTTGTAATCCAAAGCAACTGACCAACCCAACTTAGAAGATGGAAGATTTATTTACTCAAAGGTCTGGAGATTTCAGGGGTTCAGTCCACGTGAGGCTGGATTCATCAATGGATCTCCGGGTATGGCAGCAGGAAGTAGGAAGAGGAATGAGCAGAGTTGCTCTCACATCTTGGAGGACAGAAACAAGAGAGCACGACAAGGAGATTCAAAGATAGAAGCTTTAAAAGGCCAAGTTCTCCAGGGACCCACTTCCTCCAGCAACACTGCACCTGTCTAGGTTATTACCCAGTAAAATCATTACAGTGGATTTAATCACTGTTGAGATTACAACCATCATGACAATTGCATCAGCTCTAAATATTAATACATGAGCTCTTCAGAAAACATTCTATATCCAAAGCATGACACTGAGAATGTCTCCCAAACTAACTTGCTTTGACACAACCTACACGAGTACCCTCTTTCATTTTCCTGATCTTGGTTCAGAAGAATTTTTGGATGCCTCCACATTTTCAAGTCACACTGATTATACACTTGCATCCTCATTTCTTCATATTTAGTCTAAATATTAGAAAGAAATTCAAGCAGACTTGCAGGATTCCCAATAATCAGTAAACACAAAATTAGGTTTCTTAAAAATTCAAGATTTGTACCAGGATAAAAACGAACTTAAAAAAGAAGACATTAAAAGTTCTTAAATTGGCCTACTTTCTCTTCCTTTAGCTCTAGATTAAATATTATGTGAATCTGCAAAAACGTGGTGTATGAAAAAGACTCATAGCATATGAGCTATACAAATGAGCAAGTAAAATGTAAAGTTTTCTGTGTAAAATGGTAATGATATTAATTTACTTCAAAGCATGATTGTGATGGTTAACAAAGATATGTGGTGTGAAATGCAATATATGCCATTCTTTTTTTTTTTTTTTGCGGTTCTGGGATTGAACTCAGGGGCATTCTACCTCCAAGCTACACCCCCAGCCTTATTTTTTATTATTTATTTTGAAACAGGGTCTCGCTAAGTTGTGGAGTGCCTCACTACGTTCTTAGTGGAGGCTGGCCGCTAACACAGATCCTCCCATCTCAGCCTCCCAAATGCTGGGATTACAGGTGTGCATCACCATGCCCATTTAAAACTGCTAATATTAATATGAAATTTACTGCCTATTTTCTACTATGTATTTATGCTGTGTCTAGCACTCTGCTATGTGCAATATATGCCATATTCTCATGCCAACTCTAGAAAGGAAAAGCTATTGCTTATATTCATTTGGCAGTGAAGGAAAGATTGGCACAGAGGTGAAGCTGCTCACCCGCAAGGAAAGAGGAGGTGGAGGCAAAGCTGGTACTGGAACCAGGGAACCCCTGATTCTTTACTAGTTCCCTAATCTTAACCAGTACAATACACTGTCCCTTTTAGTACACTGTAAATACATTCATCTATTTTTTTTTTTCCTGTGGAGTTTAGTAGTTCCAAAACAACTAACACCATTTGAGCACATTCTTCTTGTATATTGTTTTGCACAACAGGTAGAAATATGTTCCAAACTGAAAATCCATATGAAATTATGGATATATTCTCCTTAATATATCCTTCTGTTGCATTTATAATGCCAATACATTTGTAGTTTTAGATTACACACATTATGCAGCTAATGAGAAAATTTTTAAGATGATAAAATATTCAACAAAAACTTTTAGTTTTTTTAAAAATATGAGCTACACATTACCAAAATAATCTAATACTTCCAATCACGATTTCTTGTTCTTTATTTCTTGGCTTTTATTTTAACTGATTTGCTACTTTCTACACATGAATATGGGAATAGAGATAATATGAATTTAGAACAATGTTTGAAGGAATCTCCATAGCCATCAAGAGGATTGGCTACCTTTGTATTCATAAAATTCTAATCAGGTTTCTGCAACAAGAGATCCCAGTATGCAGTGACTTAGACAATACAGAATTTTGTTTTTGTCTTTTATAGCCATCCAAGTCTGTTACAGAGGGTTAATGAGATCAAGAATTCAGTCATGTCCTACTGCTGAGTCTTTTCCTTTCTTGGCATGTGATATGAGAACAATGATAACTTAAGGATACTGCATACACAGACTTGTAGTCAAGCCAATGTGAAAGGAAAAACGAAGGGAATAAATAAGCCTCTTTCAAGGCTATGATCTGCTTACTCATGAGGCTTTTGCACATATGTTGTGGGATAAAACCTAGTCACGCAATCATATATATATATGGAATACTGTACAATATAGACTTAAATATGCTTCCATGTGGTCAGGTAGAACTTACATTGCATACAAATATGAAACACAGAAATGGCAAGGCAGAATACATTGTGGCCTCTGCCATCATTATGAAGATACTAATTGTTTTGCAAGTAAGTATTTGTTAAGTGTTCAAAACAGATACACATACACTTTGTCCACCTAGATGCTATTACTTGATTGATCTCATCTATTCACTACTTAGAATTTTGAAAAGAAAGTCTATACACATCAAAACTTAGAAAAGAAACCCAACAATATTGATAAATACTTCATTTGGGGGACTGGGTTTGTAGTGTAGTGTTAGAGTACTTACCTCTCATTCACAAGACCTTGAATTCAATCCCAATCACTGAAAAGAAAAATTTCTTTTTTAAGTGTACCTTTCTGCCAGATACTGATGATGTCCTAATATATGAAACACTTAAAATGATCAGATTTTTATGAAGATATAGTTACTGATATAGTGCTACTTCAGTTACTTCTGTCAAATTAAGCAAATGTCTTCTATTACTGAGAGCAGAATAAAAAAGTGAAAATATGTTCAGCATTCAACAAATGCAGGAAATTTGAATCCTCATCTTGATTCTATAGGTGTCTAGCTAAATGGACTTTGACAAGATGAATACTTTGTGGGCCTTCATATTGTGGCCCTAATATTTATGGCTTTCCAAAGAGATCTAGATCCTGATCTCCAGAACCTGTGTACATGAGAGGTTATATAATAAAGAAGAATTAAGGCTGCAGATAGAATTAATGTTCTGGTCATCTGATCCTGAGATAGGGAAACTATGTTGTGTTATTCAGGTGGGTCCAACATAATCAATCACAAAGGCCCTTGTGAGGGGCAGAGGAAGGCAGAGGAGTTAGTGTCAGGGAGACATTAAAAGACACTACATTGTTGGCTTTAGAAATAGAGCAAGGATCCTCCATACTGTTTTCCACAGTGGTTGCACAAGTTTGCAATCCCACCAACAATGTATTAGGGTTCCCACTTCTCCACACCCTCGCCAGCAGGTGTTGTTGTTTGTGTTTATTATGATTGCCATTCTGACTGGAGTTAGGTGAAATCATAGGGTAGTTTTGATTTGCAACTCCCTGATTGCCAATGATGTGGAACATTTCCTCATACATTTATTGGCCATTTGTATTTCTTCTTTTGTGAAGTGTCTATTTAGGTCCTTTGCCCATTTTTTTGATTGGGTTGTTTGCTCTCTTAGTTGAGATTTTCTTGAGTTCTTTGTATATCCTAGTTATTAAACCTCTATCTGAAGTGTAACTGGCAAAAATTTTCTCCCACTCTGTAGGTTCTCTGTTGAGGTTCTTGATAGTTTCCTTCTTTGCAGAAGCTTTTCAGTTTCATGTAATCCCATGCACTGATCCTCCTTTGAGCTGCCTGTGCTTTTGGGGTCCTGTTGAGAAAGGAGTGAACCTACCATATGACCCAGCATTACCACTACTGGGTATATACCCAACAGAATGGAAACCAAATTATCAGACCGATGCATGTGTATCTATGTTTATAGCAGCTCAATTC
>PVLC010029287.1:0-20284 GCA_004027655.1 Graphiurus murinus
GGGGGGTGGGTGCATTTCTAGTTCACAAGATGCTCTGGTTAATCAAAATTGAGAAAGAGAACACATCATACTTCCCTCTTGGATTCACTAAGTAAAGTCCCAGTGTATCTGAGTAATACAAGATGTTGAGACTTATTTAACAACAAAAATCCAAGGGAGCTTCCAGAGAGAGGGTGTTGTTAGCATTTGAGCCTAGGAGACTAGCTTTTGCCAGAAAGATGTGAGCCTCACACACAACAGCTTTGCCTTGTATCAAGTGCCATATTTCTGAAGACCTCTTTTGTGCTTAGGCTTTCTGTCTATTGATCCACTTTTGTTGTAGAGAAAAGCTGGCTTTTTAGGGGGCTGTTTTTACTACTAAGCTTGATAGAAAGTTAAGCAGAGAGGTAGAATCAAAGTGAAGAAGAAAATACTGAAATAGAGATTACAATATGGCTACCAGGTTTCTATTGAAACAGAAATTAATTCTGCTGCAAAAATTACATGATGCAATAGCAACTCAAAAATTCTTAGAGTCTAGCGAGTTTGTGAAATTGCAGATATTACACGCAGAATTTACTGTTTATGAGCATCTCTCTGAGTCCAGAGCCAGATTCCTGAACAATCTGGACCCAGAGCTTTCCAGCCAGTAATGTTAAGTATAATTCTCACTTCAGCATGCCCCAAGTTCCTTCCACTCTCTTTATTTTCACCCCAGTTAAGTTTCACTTTTCAGGTTATTTTTGTTCTTTTTATGCATGTAGTGTCGGGCCAATACCCTGCCTGACAGGATGGAAGGAAGATGGAAGTTAACATTTAAATTCCTCTTTGGTTAGAGAATCACTTAAATGTGTCAGTATCTTATTTAGGACTCTTAATGAAATGAATGATGTTGATGATAACTATCATCATAATAACTTCCATTTCTTAATGACTTAGAAACAGGTACTTATTAACTATTATTACAATGAATTTTCATAACAACTCTGTGAGGTAGGTATTACTCTACCCATTTTAATAGGAATAAACTAGTTTTGTGATGTCAGGTTCTTTGCAAATATCACCCAGATACTAAGTATTGAAGCTATTTGTAGCATGCTGATAGAACTCTGAGATACATGCTCTGAAATTGCATTATATTGCCAAACTTGAATTTCTCTTTTATCTTTCATATTATTTAGTATATTCTTAGATATAGAGGATAATTAGTTGAAAGTATTGATTGGCATTGACTAAACTTTTTGTTTCTCAATGTAAAAATCACAGAAACAATTTATAACTTGTTCGCACCCAATTTTTATTCCTAAGTCTCATATAAACTGTCCGAGGCATGTTTTCCCCCCACCATATATGTGAAGTTTACCCATGGTGCATAGCCTTTTATGTACCTTGGTTATTCCTTGAGCATAATCCAAGTTGTTTGATTTATTAACATTACTACAACTTCTTTGTATTTGTTAAAATTTTTGTGTGCTTGTGTCTCTTAACATTGTCTTCCATATGTTTGCCTCATGTTCATCTCTATAGCATATCGATTTTCAACTACTATCCCTGGCTTAGGAATATTTTAGCAAACAAATTATATTTCCCAATAAAATGTTCTATTTTTTCCATATAACTTTCAAGTTTATGAATGCTCTTCAGTGAGTTGGTGTTTTGTTCTGTTTAATCTCGCTTTGTTTTCTCATGGCTTTCACTTGTGTCATCTGTGGAGAGAAGGGCCCAGTATAGAATATGTGCAGAGGCCATGAAGTACCAGAAATAACCTTTGCCACTAAATAGAAGCTAGTAAACACCAGCTGAGGGACCACTGAAAAGTTACACTGCATGATTAAACAATACCAAGTTAAATAAGAAATTCAAATCATTTACAGTAAAGGAAAGATAGAACTTATTTCAGTGTAAAAATCCTGCCCCACCAAAAGAGTTGAAAGAGGGTTGCATTAAGAGAAAGAAAGTGAGTTTTCTTTGGGTGCTGGTGGTTGGAGGCTGCTCTGTAAGCAGTTTTTAAAAGTAGAAATAACAAAAAAACTCAATGGGAGTTCCAAGCAGTGAGAAGTAGAGATTTTAGATAAAAGGAGCAACAGCATGAACATGGAAGACCTTTGGCTGGCTCAGAAGCTCCAAAAAGCCTGGTGTGTCTAGAGCTAGAGGGCAGTGTGTGTGTATGTGTGTTGCACATGCAGATGCACGAGCATTTGTGTATGACTGTATATGTATTTTAATCTCAAATCTAGAGAAGATTGTAGAATATTTTTCTCATTTCTAAAGAAAATATTGTTTTATCCCTAGACCCAGGAAACTCTGCTGTGTATGTCTTACTTTCTAGCTACATCATGTAATGTACAATTCTCTAATGATGAAAAGATAATCTGTCATTTCTGTGGCTAGACTACCTACTTTATACTTTGACCTTTTTTTTCTTTGCAATCTTTGTTTTTTTCATAACCAGCCAACTACGAAAACCACTATCTTCTGAGTCAAGCATCAGCACCCCTTTGTATGCCATCCTTATCACCTCATCTATCCTTTTTTGGTCAAATCTGTCAAAAGTGAGTGTAAGAATGCAGGCTATTCAGGGTTACTAACAATGGAATCACAGTGGTATAACAATCCACTATCAATTCACAAGGGGAAATGACCAGAGCCTGAAAAAGAAATGGTTAATGGAAGCTGTTACCAAACTGAGTTGTATAATTGAAAAGTTGTATAATAGATACATTGGAATGCTTATGGGACAAGTGTTCTCTGGATATGAATCTATATGCTAGCTAGACTTATAGTTGAAATCATGGAATTAGAAGTTAGAAAATCATCCTCAAGGGAAAGACTGTATGTTGATGTCAAATGTATATTTCCATCTTAGGCCCAAACCTGCACCACTGACTGATGAAATACAGCAAAAGATTTTAAATTTGCCAAAATCTTGGGACTGGAGAAATGTTCGTGGTATCAATTTTGTTAGCCCTGTTCGAAACCAAGGTAAAGAAAAAGAGCTTCATTTTTCATTGATTTATTCTGTACTATTTATTGAACATTTGTCATGTACCAGGCTTTGAGATAGATTTGGGGGATATAGAGATGGAATAAGCATGATCCACTTTAGTGAAGAAATGGAAAATATATAGCTTATGAATTCTCACTCCTTCCTTTCATGTCCATGACCAACTTTGGTAATGGATAATCCTTTCAACTGAGCTCAGCATTTTTTCAATGTCCTTCTCTATATATTCCAAGTAGCCAGTGATATGTAAGTCAGAGTAATATGTAAGTCAAACTCATTTGTCTTGCTAGTTGGAGGGCCTCCTATAGAAACAACTGTGTACAATTTAAATTTATCTTCTTTCTGCAAATGGTTTGCTGGAATCCTTTGCTACCTGTCTTCCCATTCCCCTCATAATTTAGTCTTTACTGTGTGAGCCAAGAAGAGAGATCCTTGAATTTTTATTCTGGTAGAGTTTTTGCACTGCATAGGAACCTTTATATCAGAATATGTATGTGATAATATTAACTGGGTTTCCTGAATCCTAGCCTGGAAGCAGAGCACAGAATTTGAAAAAGCATCACTGTAATTGAATTTTACCAATTATAAATTCAGAAATGTGATACAATATGGGTCGACTTAATAAAATACTTTTTACCTTTATGGAATAGCAAAAGGTCTTTTATCCTAAGTTTTAGCCAACAATTACTCATAGAAACATTGATGTTGTACAGTTTGAACATTTGAAAATCTGAACTGCTTCAAAATCTGAAACTTTTTGAATTTATACTCAAAAGGTTTTATATTTTAGAACATTTTGGACATGAGGTTTTTAATTAGGGATACTAAAAGTCTGAACAGATTTCAAAACCCAAAATTTTGAAATCTGAAATATCTCTCTTCCCAATCATTTCAGAAAAGGGACACTCAAACAATACTTGAGATTACCCATTACTTATTTGAAGATAATAGTTCATCCATATGTCTGATTTGTTATCATGAAAAAAATGTTCAGTATTGGCCACCTGAACCTTCTAATTAGTGTCTCTTGGAAGGATCCTAAATTCATAATACTGAAAAATAAGTTATTATCCTTTCCCTTTCCTGAAAATTTAGTAATACCAGCTTCTTTCACTTCTCAATCCTCATCAGTTATCTTACAAGCTCTGTCTTCAGTGGATTCTTGGAGTGTCCTTTCTTCTAGTAGTCAAACCAGGAAACCTGCCTGGATTCTGGCTGGTCAGATTCAGCTACTTGCCTGCATAGGAAAGAAATAGGCAAATGATGTGAAAAGGAAAAATTAATTTTATGCAATGTGATCAAACTGTGGGGAAGTAGGCAAACTGTTTCTCTGCTGGTCTTACAGAAGTGGTTATGATTTTTTTAAAAATCCAGATGATAGACATATATAGACTTATGTGGCCAGAGGACACATCAGTTTCAGGTTTCTTGGCATCTGACTTAGCATGAGGAAGTTCAAAAGCTCTGAGTTTCATTCTGAGTGTGCAGAGCTTGTAGCAGCCAGTCAACAAGATTATTATTCTGGGACTCCTCTGCCCCAGGGAAAGTGTAGATGCTGAAGTCTTCTCAGTTTTCCTAGAGAGAGCTATGGAAACATGAATTGGAAATGAGAAATTCAAAGGCAATTGATAAATAAATGGAAAGTGAAAGTAAAGGATCAGTTGGCAGAGGATTAAAATTTACCCCACCTATCAAACAGCAAGTAAATAACCCATGTGGTATATTGACTTGATGACCAAAAGCCCAGCTCATGGTTTGGGCTCCATAATGTAAGCTGCTAATATTATATTATTACTTCTGTTGTTATATATTGAGCATTTGATATATGTTAGGACATTTTTATATTGGCAGAGGATATAGATTAATATGACAGTCTTTGTCTTAGAGACTTACAGGTTAGCAGATTTGCAAGCAAAACTTTTAAGTACAATATAGTCCCTTAGAGACTTACAGGTTAGCAGATTTGCAAGCAAAACTTTTAAGTACAATATAGTCCCTACATTAATGAAGTGTTTTATAATTCAGTGGGAGCATAGAAGAAGGTAGACACAGTTTATTTCCACTCTTGTCCCAAAGATATGATTGATGAGTGATATGAGACAATAACTCAGAGGGAAGGAAATTGGACTTTCTAAAGCCAAATTTTTTCACATTAGTTTTCTTGTAACTTAGTAAAAACTATTATCTCTAATGCTACCTATTGTTTGAGTGTTATAAATATGATTTGCACAGATAAATGTCAATTTCAAAAACAGAGATCTTTGATGGATTAATTGCTTCTGAATTGATCTCTTGTCCTATATATCTTGTCAAGTATTTGGGGAAATAGCATACTTGGAGATTCCTCTTTTGACTTCCTTTTATTTATTTATTTATTCATTCATTCATTCATTTTGCACTATAGATTGGGAAGTAAACTATTTTCTCTTCCTGCAAATTAGACTACTTGGAAATTTCCACTAACTTTGACAATACTCTTGTTTTAATTAACCCAGAATTAGCCACAGTTAGGGGAATTCACAACTTTCATTACTTGGAGAGCAAATCAGTATGAAAGAAAAAAAGAAATATTGGGAGGACAAATGTAGCTTTACCTTTACACTTAAAAATAGCTAAAGATCAGGCCTTATAATTAGATTTACTTTGAGGTGTGGGAGGGGAAAAAGAAAGAAATTGGGTGAGATGGATATTTTTTTATCTTCTCCCAGGAATGCTGTCTTTCTTTATTATTATAACTTCAAGAGAGAAGAGGAGTGGCTCTCATTTGTCATATTAATTAGGAAATTCAGTCTTTTTCTAATGTTTAAAACCTAGCCAACTTCCGGCTCAGATTTAAGTGCTGCTTATTAGTGCAAATAAGCAGGCAAGACCTGATCTATCTTATGCAGGATAGATAAGAAGATACGGAAATGCAGAAAGGTCAAATGACTTGCCCTAGGTCACACAGCTAGTGAGTGGCAAACAAGAGAAGAGGATAAAAAAGAGAGAATCCTCACTTTTTACTCCTGGTTCAATGTGTTCTCTATTGTTAGAAGATATGTATCATATGAAAATCACATTATCTGTTTAAAGTTGTGGAATTTTGGTTACTGTGGAGCTTGGGTCTGGCCAGATCCACTTATTCTTTATTGCACTTTTTTTTCAAGGGATAAAGTTTCTTTTGGATCTAGATTAACCTTGCCTTTGGAAGGAGACACTAATTACCATGGCAGTTGACACTCTTCTGTAAAGTCAGGTGCTCAACCAAGGTTATCTTCTCTCCTCATTCCTGTAATCACTGTGCTAACAGAGCACATTCGCAACCCTGGAGTCCACTCTCATCCTAAAGCACCTTGTGACCTGTTCTTCCCAAAGTGTCTAATTATCAGATAATGAGAGTTTAATGGTTAATAGTGAGATATTATTTCTGTGGCTACTAAGAAAGCTAGGTAACAAGAGGGGATCTATACAGACCCTCTTAGGATGTATTGTTTCTCACAAAACTTTGGTGTTTTATGAACGAAAATCTGGTTTTGGCTATTTATTTGTTCATCTAGTTCTCTGATGAACTTTCAAATTCCATCATTTGAAAGAGGGGTCCTAAGGATAGTATTATCTAGACAGTTTTGAAAAACAAAAAGTATAAGTTAATTTTGTTCCTACATGACAGGAAAAGAAACTCTGAAAATGCTTATGCAGACTTACAAACTGAAAAAACACTAATCCTACATTAGGAGACAATAAGACTCTCTCTCATACCCGTTATCAATTAGCTGTGTGACCTTGAACAGTCCATGGCTTCTTTTGGGCCTCATCTACATATTATCAGGTGAGAAAATTGTACAGTAGGTGAATGCTGAGGTCCCCTTACAGGTGTTTCTCTTTCAAACTTCATAATTTAGATGATCCCTCAATAGTAAAAACAGTAGATGATATGAATAAATCTGAGATTTTTAGGGGGAGAATTTTAGATAACATTAGAAATGATAGAAGTTAATAGAAAATGACTCTAATAGATTACATCCAGGATGTTGAGGTACTGTGAACTATTTAAAGGAAGTTCACATTAGAATCTAGAGTTCTACCTCTCCTATAACTTGGCAATAAGTAGAGATTTGACTGCTTCCCTTGAATTCATTTTATTTCCTTGTTGTAAATATGTATCTACTTGTTTACCCCTTGACTCATTATTTCTATAAACATGCATTGAGTTCCTTCATTGGAACTAAGATAAAACACATTTCCTGAGAGCATTCAAGGAAATATGGTTTACTTTGAGGAAAACAATATGAGTACTTCAAATGGTGTTTACAATGTTAGAGGCTGAGCATAGAGTGCTGGTTTTTCTTTGCCTTCAAGAGGGATGTAAATCAATACTTGGACAAAGGAAAAACAGAGCCCCCCGTAATATTTCAAATGTATACTGCTTGTGAGTAGTTTTTGCTCTAAAGAAAGCATTTGCTAAATTACTAAATTCAGAGTTATGGAAAAAAATTCTATTCTGTAAGAGAATTTAGTATGAGTTATTTGGATTATGTAATTGACAATTTATAAATCTTATTTTACATTAATAAGTGATTACTCACCATTCAAATCATTCGAATAATTTGGTAAAGCTAATATATTCATAAATTGAGTAACATGACACTTGTATAGAGGTAGATTAATCTTGGATTTGCTATTGGTGTGTCTCCATATAGATTTTTGTATCAGTGGCAGAGGGGAGAAAGACTATATGATAAAAGAGATATTAAAATTGTGTGCTTGTTTCTTTTTAAAAAAATTTAACAAGTAGAAGTCCTAGTTTTGTTGCATACATGCCATATTTTCTTATATGTCTTTATTTCTTTGGCTCACATAGTATGAAGAAACAGAGAAAAACAGTATTGTTCATATATATTACCTCACAATACAACCTTTTTCCTTTTCTTGAAATAGCAATTATATTCCTAGAAGATGCTTAAGTTTGTTTTGTCTTTGTGAAAGCATCTAGGTATTAAGTATAGGAGTCTTCATTTTCCTCTCCTACCTGCATTTAGCTACTTCTCATCTTCTTCTGACTCTATTCACCTTCTCATTCATTGTCTGCTTTACATATGTATGCATTAGCATTTCCTCTTTCTTAGGTTTTGTCTCTTCTACTCAGATTAAACTCAGCTCTCTACAACATACCCACCATACCTGTGCTATTCTTAGGGTTAGTTCCACTCAACATGCTTTGGAAATGTTGTTTGTTTTAGTCTGTTCAGGTTACTGTAACAAAATATCACAGACCTAGTTGCTTTTTATAAACAACAGAAAATTATTTCTTATAAATCAAGGTGCCAGCAGATTCTGTGCTGGTGAGAGTCTACCTTCTGGCTTATAGACACCTTCTTTTTTTCTTTTTTTCTTTTTTTTTTTTTTGCGGTACTGGGGATTGAACTCAGGGGCATTCTACCTCCGAGCTACACCCCCAGCCCTATTTTTTTATTCTTTATTTTGAAACCGAGTCTCACTAAGTTGCAGAGTGCCTCATTAGGTAGCTGAGGCTGGCCGCGAACCTGGATCCTCCAGTCTCAGCCTCCGGAATGCTGGGATTACAAGCGTGCGCCACCACGCCCCGCTGACACCTTCTTTTTTTCAATAATGAAAAGAATGAGCGCTCGCTCTCGCTCGCTTGCTCGCTCGCTCCCTCCCTCCCTCCGTCCCTCCCTTCCTTCCTCCCTCCCTCCCTCTCTGGAGTCTCTTTTATAAGGGCACTAATTCTACTCATAAGGACTCTGTATTATGACCTGTCACCCCCCCCAAAAAAAAAGTTCACCTCCTACCACTATCACTCTGGGGGATAGGATTTGAACACAAATTTTAGGGAAACGTGAATGTTCAGCTGCATTAGAAATGTTTAAAAGCTCAGCCTACATGTATCCCACCACAGTTTTCTCTCAAGTTAATGACTTAGAATGTTGTAGACATAAATTATTTCTTCATTATTAAGAATACTGTCAAATGCATCTTAGATACAATGTTCATGGATGGAATCTTCTATATTGTACTGATCCTTATGAACAACAACATTCAAGATAAATATTCTCTCAGTGCATCTTATCCACTCAGGTTTTTGTATGATTTTTTTAAGTCTTCAAATGTCTCTAGGATTAAATATACTTCTTTTTCATTTCTAGCATCTTGTGGAAGCTGCTACTCATTTGCTTCTATGGGTATGTTGGAAGCAAGGATCCGTATATTAACCAACAATTCTCAGACCCCAATCTTGAGTCCTCAGGAGGTTGTATCTTGCAGCCAGTATGCTCAAGGTAAGTGTTGTACTTCAGACACTGTTTTATGAACTTTTCATCTATGTGTGGTTGGCCATCATTGGCAAAGGCAAAAAGATGGTATAGTAGAGAAAGTTAGAAAACTTGCGAGAAAATCTAATGGATGGTTTCTCATGGAATTCTTTGCAAAATGTCATTGATTGTTGCATATTAATCAAGTACTACCTCTTATATAGATTATCTAACAGTGCTCAAAACCATGAGAAGCAGGAATAATCCCTATCCATAGCCAGGTAACAGGCACAACGTAGTTTTATAATATTGTGAAGGCCACACAGCTTTAAAACATTGAAATCTCTATTTCAACCATGGTCTCATGTCTCATTCTAAAACCCACATCTCACTAAAACCATACTAATATTGATTTCTTTCTTGAAGAATTTAAAAATCTTGTACTTGGGTTTCCACGACAGGCCACCCATAATGTGCATAGGGAACATGGCTGCAGCAGATTCAGAGAGAAAACTTTTCCTCCGTCAACCCCATATCTGACCTCTGGAAAATTTCCTAGCTCTCTAGCGAAACTGCCAATAAATGAGTATTTGTCAGCAAGCTTTTTTTTTTTTATTAAACACCAACATAGTGGCTGCTATGCCCTGTAAGCTGTAATATATAAAGACAGTCCTCAGCCCCATGCTGCTGACACTTAAGTGAGAGAAATAGAAATTAAGTAATTATAATGATAAGAAGAACAGTGAGGAAAAGTGCAGGATTATGGATGTAGATTGTAGGCCCAGGACTCAGATGAGGAAAATCTTTTTGGCAGCAGGTTTCCAGGAGAAACTGACTTGAGGAGGAGCCAAGGAATGTCTGGCTGTTTAGTAGTGACAGCTACCACTGGCTTTTATTGGTTTTTGCATTAAGTAACTAACTCTTGAGGAAGGTACTACTACAGTCAATATTTTACATAAACAGAGGCACTGAGAAGTTCAGTTCTTCACACAGTGTTGTATTTGCATCTCTATAGGCTTCAGAGCCTCCATTTAACCACTGTAGTCCTGCTACCTTCATGTCAGGTGCTAAATGAGTATCTGTTAAATAGATGAAGTGAGAGTATAGCTACATGGCCAATGGATGAAGGAAATAGCATTTAAGCTAAGAACATCTTCCAAGGGGTAACATAAAGAATGATGGAGCAAGCCGGGCGTGGTGGCGCACGCTTGTAATCCCAGCATTCGGGAGGCTGAGACCGGAGGATCCGGGTTCGCGGCCAGCCTCAGCTACCTAGTGAGGCACTCTGCAACTTAGACCCTGTTTCAAAAAATAAAGAATAAAAAATGGGGCTGGGGGTGTAGCTCGGAGGTAAAATGCCCCTGAGTTCAATCCCCAGTACCGCAAAAAAAAAAAAAAAGAATGATGGAGCAGAGAAGAAAAAGACAGGAAGTGACACAATTACTGCTGTGCCCTTTTCTAATAAACCCTGCATGTTATTCATCCTCAGGCTGTGAAGGTGGTTTCCCATACCTCATCGCAGGAAAGTACGGCCAAGACTTTGGGTTGGTGGAAGAAGACTGCTTCCCTTATACAGGGACCGATGACCCCTGCAAAATGAGGAAGGACTGCTTGCGTTACTATGTCTCCGAGTACCACTATGTGGGAGGTTTCTATGGGGGCTGCAATGAAGCCCTGATGAAGCTTGAGCTGGTCCATCATGGGCCCATGGCAGTTGCTTTTGAAGTCCATGATGATTTTATGCACTACAAAAGTGGAGTCTACCACCACACTGGGCTGAGAGACCCTTTCAACCCCTTTGAGCTAACGAATCATGCTGTTCTGCTCGTGGGCTATGGCACTGACCCAACCACAGGGGTGGACTACTGGATTGTTAAAAACAGCTGGGGCACTAACTGGGGTGAGAATGGCTACTTCCGGATCCGCAGAGGAACTGACGAGTGTGCAATTGAGAGCATAGCCGTGGCGGCCACACCGATTCCCAGACTGTAGGCAGACCTCCTGGTATTTTAGATCAGTCACCACTGGTCAGAGAGGAATTGATTCATTCAGACTTGAGAAGCTTACAAATAGATTTCGATGAAGATGTTTGCCTTTAAAATTAAAACCACTTTTTATGTGTGTATGTGTGTGATACTGGGGATTGAACCTAGGGATATTCTCCCCCAAACCCCTTTTTATTGTTTATTTTGAAACAGAATCTTGCTAAGTTACTGCATGCTAGCCTGGAATCTTTGATCCTCCTGCTTCAGCCTCCCAAGTACTAGGAGTACAGGTGTGCTCCTCTACACCTGGCAAAACTACCCTGGATTTTTATGTACCATCAACTACTTGCCTATATTTTCTAAATACTCAAGATTTTTGTAAGCCTTCAAGTAATGGATTTTGCTAACAATTTGGAATTCAGACAAATGTTATATTTTTAAAAACTATGTAAAGGCCAACCTTATTTTTAAATTTTCAAATAACATGAAAATATGGCAATGATTATTAAACATTTCAGAGTTTTTTAATAAACGTTCAGGTGATATGTATTACAGAATTTATATGCAGGCTTAAGAGAATTATCACCATTGTTGCCTTCAGTTAGATTCACTTATATCATCTATGAAAGTACTTCTTTAAGAAGGAAAGCTATTTGAGAGTATTCCAACTAGAGAAAAACATTAACCTTTTGGACAAGGGAAAATTTAGAGATAATGCCTAGTGAACCTTAAAAGCATCCCTGGGCCATGGAGGGAAAAAGAGGAGTTTTGAAAAATGTGTACAAATTGGTCAAACTATTTTTTATCATATGTATCTTGCATTTGGGAATCTTAGTTAACCTTCACTGGGGAGTGATCACTTATAGCTTAATGGGTAGAATATTAACAGTTTAGATTTGGATAGCTTTTTGGGATCTCCAAGGGATATTTCACAATGATCTAAACCTTTATGCTGAGTAAACAGTTGACATCTATTAGAAATAATGTGACAGCCAAATTAGGCAGTCAGAGCTCTAGAACCAGAATCAGGAACCAGCCTTTGGGAGCTCTAAGGGACTGTAAAGATCATACAGTCTAATCCCCTCTTTGCACATATAGACTGCAGCTTAGAGAAGGGGCACATGACTCAGCAAGTGACAGAATCATGTTTAAACCTGAATCTTACAAATTCAGTCCTCCCAGAGCACCTCAGAGCACCTCTCAGCAGAGCATGCGTAATTACTAGGGATGTTAGCTGCATGCTGGAAATTTCACCTTGATATTTTAAGTCTCAGAGTTTTGTCTTAAATCTCATGTATTTTGTGTGTTACAACTCACTGAAAAAACATTTTTACTACTCTGAGTTAAGTGGCACTTCAGGAGTATGTTTAGTTTTTAAGGTGTGGCTTGTTGGGCCTCCTGGTACCTTTGACCCTTTATCACATGGTGACAAGGAAGCAGACACTGATTGGCAAATATAGCCAAGGCTCTTATCTTCTGGAAGACCTCCAACAGGATAGTTTTCTTTGTTACTGATTGAATATAATTTTAGTCTTATATTACATATAACCTTTCTGCTATGTGAAAGTGGAAACACACCTTGAAATCAGGCATGGATTCATTTTTTACTAAAATGTGAGAAGATGCTACCTGTCAGCCTAAAAAACAAGATTGGTTGTAACATGTAAGCCTGAGCTTATCCTCTGGTTGGCTCATGGATAGCAGTCAGCCAACACAGATCAGAGCAACGCGTGAAGATGTGGAGCCCCTGTGCTTGCATGAGTTCACGAGGGCCTGGCTGAGATGTTAAGGGAAATCATCACTGGCATCATTCACTAAATACTATAGGAAATGTTGGAAGGATAAATATAGATAAGAATCTAACTGACTGTGGGAACCAGTTCTCACAAGCATGATTAGCTAAGAGCAAGCACTGGCCTGAAAAGGCCCTGAATTTTCAGAGATTGCAAGAGAAACTGCTAGAACAAGAACTCAGGTTACTCTACACCTCAGCCTGGATTAAACCTCAGTGGGACATAGCTTCTTCTATAAGGCAGAACACTTATTTCTTTCCACTGTGGTGGAATTCATTAAAGATAATTCCTAAGTGCATTATCATGAGTCCATGGTTCTATATTTTAGTTTCATTATCTAAAATATGTTTATATTAGTGCTAATGGAACATGTACTAACCAAGTTTACTGGCAAATTAAGCTCTGGAAAAACATAGCATGAGACTTTTGGCTAACCTCCCCAAGGACATTCTCAGAAAATCCACAGGAGAATATGCAGAGATGACAGATAAAGGAGGAAAGTGGAGTTCCTTGGGAAGACTAGCGCAAGCATAGTGTTGACTCTGGAGCCCTGGTGCTTATGTAAGATTTCTTGCCCTGATACATTGAACCAGCAGCTTCCTTCGCCTTCTTGTGCTTTTGTTTTCCCCTTTGAAAAATGGAGGTAAAGGTATAAACAACTTTGTGAATTTTTCCTCTCTAAGCTTTTGTTTTTGGAGCAGATAAACCAAATAGATTTATATTTGCATTTTTGGTACTGGGGATTGATCCCAGAGGCATTCTACTTTCGAGCTCCACTTTTATTTTTTAATTTTAAACAGGGTCTTGCTACACTGCTAAAGCTGTCCTCAAACGTGTGATCTTCCTGTCTCAGCTTCCCAAGTACTGGGATTATAGGCCAGCTTTACATTTGTACTTTTAAGTGACAATACTTGCCATTTAAACTCAGGCCTTCACTGAACGTAGGGACTGAAAAGAGCTGGATAGTAAAAGATACAGGTACCTACCTGGGAGTTCTCTTGAGGATCTGATACCTCCATATATGCAAAGCATGAAGAACAGTGCTTGGCATGTAGTGGAGAATACATAAATAATAGTTACTGTTCATCTTTTTCTGAATTCAAATTGTAAGATCTTTTGCTATTGGGAAGCAGCTAAGATGTATTCTATAAACAAATAAAAAAATAAAAATCTACCCTACTGTGAGGGGGCTTATGAGGTTTTTTTTTGTTTGATTTGTTTTTTTTTAATGACCTAGAGAGAAACTTTCAAAAACTTTGAATTAGGGAGATGATTTACACATGTGTATGTCTGAGAAATAAAGGTGTTTTCATAAGATGCCTCCACGAGAGAAAAGTCACTGCAGCATTGAAAAAAGCTAAGGTTTATCTAAGATTTTAACAATTTGATTTTTCTACTCAGGCTCTAAACAGCATTAAAATAAAGTAAGCACAACAGAATCACATAACATTAGTAACAGGAGGTTTTTCTAGTCCACCTTTGCCATTAAAAATGGACCTGTTTATAGGATGTGAAGTTACATGCCTGAGGCTCCAGTTAACAAAGATAAATCTAGGCCCTCAATATGTCCAGAACTTTTTACTGTACTTGCTGCCTCCCAATTAAGAAAAATGGAGAAAAGAATCTAAGTGTTGTGCGATAAATCATTTCTAAGATCCTTCGCTCTCAAAAACCTGATTCTCCTCCTTGGAGGCCCAGTGCAATCTGTGTATTCAACCCATGTGTGGTGGTTTAGAAGCTTAAAATGAATGGTTTTCCTCTATATTAATATTTCTATCTCTTTAATGAAGGCTTTTTTTGTTCTAATGTAGAAACTTTCTGACTGAAATTGAAAAGCTTTTGATATACTAGAATCTTCTGCTCTGATGGAAAGTACAGGGAATTGAAATTGTGTTCTGGGGGTGGGTCAGTTAGCTAGGAGCCCAAATGGCCTCATTGAATTGTAATTCTGATTGAAAATGCATATTTGCCTGAAATTGGCTGGGCTATAATATTGAAACCTCAGCAGACCTCTGAGTCCTGGCACACTGTGTCCTCATCGTGACAACAAACAACGCAGAAGATAAACTCGCCCCTAGACAGAAAATGCAATGCACACTTTTGTGGGTATATTCCTTTTTTCTGTCAGAATCTTATTGATCAATACCCATTTTCTTCCCATGCCTTTTAAAAGCTAGTAGAAGTATTGCATTTAACCTCTCCTTTTCCAACTTTAAGACTGTGATGCAGCAGTAGTACTTTGATTTTGAATTTTATGTCCTGAAAGTTCATTTTTTTCTAAATACAATTCTATCGGTAGCTAAATGGGGAGAAAATGTGATAAACATTAAGCTTGCCAAATCAGGAACAAATAGTAGACCTGTTCCATCTTCTAATGCAAAAAGGTCTAAAGAGATTGAAATCGAAGCAATCAATGGAAAAGAAATAAGTTGGAGAAATAACCTTCCCCTGAGGAAATGAAGGAAATGCCATGGAGCTAAGGTTGGGCATTAGAGTAATCATTGAGATTATATTTTTCTGTAATGTATTTTCTGAACCTTCAAAAGTATTGAATATTTTCAGTGTAGTTTAAGATAAATGATAGAAAATGAATGAATGCTCTTGGTATGAGGTTTTTTTTTTTTTTTTTTTTTTTTTTTTTTTTTTTTTTTTTTTTTTTTTTTTTTTTTTTTTTTTTTTTTTTTTTTTTTTTTTTTTTTTTTTTTTTTTTTCTTGTTTTCATACCCCTTTTCCATTTTGCAGGGAATCTGGAGAGCTGAAATATAAGCCCTGATTTTTTTCCTTTAAGATGACTGTGCCTATTCTTAAGAAGTGAACACCCTTCCCAAGAGAGAGCAGACATAGTCCTAGTTCTGCAGGCAAAAATTCAGTGAAGCAGAATGGATGCATCTACAGAAAAGAAAAGAAAGTAAACAATACAGCACTGTGCCATGAGAATGCGATGAACTTTTGAATCAGACAGTCCTTATCTTGCGTCTCTGCTCCTCTAATGTTTGTTATTTGGACTTTGTTCAGTTATTGAAGACAAAGCACCAGCTGTCAGTGTCTTTGCCTATTAAAAGGAAATGCTAATAGCTATTTTCACGGGTTGTGGAAGGTTTAAGAAGAAGCAATGAGTATGTTGTACTCCTTTAAAAATATTTAAAATGCTTCATAAAGTTAAAGATACAATAAAAATAAGTTAAAAAGATACAATAAAAATAAGTTAAGTAAACTGAACTGAAGGGGGAAGATAAAGAGAGGAAAGTAATATAAAATAAAATCTATGCAGAGTCTCACACAGTACTGGGTACATAAAGTTCGCCCCTCAAATGTGGTTCTCATCCAGAGGCAGTTTTGCTCCTCTGGGGCCATTTAGTAATATTTGTAGGTATTTGGGATTGTAGTACTTGGAGGGAGGGGAGCTACTGCATCTAGATGGTAAATACCAGGTATACAAGTAAACATTCTACAATGCCCAAGACAGTGCTCCACATGAAGGATTATCTAGCCAAAATTATCAATAATTCCAAGGTTGACAAGCTTAGTCTACAACATAGTAACTCCCTTTCATGGCACACCAGATAAATGTTATGGTCTTTAGAGGAGGAAAAGAAATTCTAGGGTTAAAGTTATCCCAAGGCTTCCAAAGAGGATATGCAACTTGAGCTGAACTCTGATTACTCAAAAGTAGTAGGCATCCATGGCAAGGGGATGGGGACGGGTAGAACTATTGAGAGAAGACAAAGACCTGCCTTAGATTTTAAGATGACAGCTTATTCTGCAATAGCTCCCACCCAATAGGAAACCACTGACATGATTTTAAAAGATACAAAATTTGTTGAATGCATAGCTATAATTTATAATAAAGGAAATCATTAGCTGACCAGAAATTGCAATGAATCATAAAAAAGAGGGGGAGCAAATGGGAAAGTATAGGGTTAGAGACTGGTGTGTGTAAGAAAATTCTTCCATAGAAGACGAACACACCATTCAGCTCACCAAATGTTTGCTCGAGATAAGGATAGGAAAGAAAATTGTACTATTTTAGCATTTTTTAAACCACTGATCCTTCATTCCCACTAGAATATGGGCCCTTTTGAGACTGATGAAAACTATAGATTCTTCCCAAAGAAAAATGCACATACTCCTAAATTTTGTATAAAATTTTTATCAAACGCATGAAAGATTATGAGCCCTAGTGCAGTAAACTTCTCTGTGAGCAGATAATTCCCCATCCAGTAGTCCTCCTAAAGTGCAGAGATTGTCAGCTTCCTTTCAATTTTAGGCAGAAAGGCACCATTGAAAGATCTTAGCAGAAGAGATTCAGGGAGCTGTGCTGATGACTCGACTTCAAATCATAATCCCACTGGAGGTCAGACCCTGTTTGGAGATTAAGCTCCCCATTTGTTCCTTGAGCTTTAGTGGCTTTCTCTGTTCCCGCTCTCAGTTTCTCTGAGGTTGGGATGTTGTCCTGCTATCAACATTGCTCATGAAAAGACTGACAGTCCTACAAATAAAGAAACCTTCTCATGCCTACTGCCTGCCCAATAACATCTTCACTTTATCAGTGTCTGGATTCCCCAAGACTATACTATGCTCCTATCAGCCACAAGAGCAACCCCATTACGTTCTCACAGCCCCTACTCTGGAAGCTTGCAGCTGCCTTCTGGTGTTGCTTCACCCAGTGAACACCTCCAACTGGAAAATTATATTCATTTTTGCACCCACTTGGTTCTGTCTTTATAGGTAATAATAATAACTGCTATTTACCAAGGTCTCATTTTGTACTAGTAAAATGGTAAAGCTCTTTACATAAAATATTTTATTTACTTCCTTGTAAAAATCCTGTTTAATAGATAAGGAAAAAGACCAGTTAAATAACCTGTGCTAATATATATTTACTGGGTACTTGAGCCCAACCCTCTGTTTTCTCTTTTTTCTAGAACCATTGCTCTTAACTACCCTATTCTTCCTTTAGGATGTCATTGTGCCTTTCTCAAGGGTGTATTGATTTTTCAGGCCCTGGTCTCCTTTGTTTTTCCTGTCTGTCTTTTCCCCTCCGGTAACCCAAGGACACTCTACCACTAAATACACACACACACACACACACACACACACACGGCTTTTTTTTTTTTTTTTGAGGCAGGGTCTCGCTAAGTTGGTGAGGCCAACCTCAAACTTGTGATCCTCTTGCCTGAGCCTCCTAAGTAGCTAGGATTCAGATATTCACCACTGCACCTGGCTGTGTGTGTGTGAGGGGTGGGGTGGGAAAGGGGTACTGGGATCAAACTTAAGCTCTTGTACATGTTAGTAAGTGCTTTATCACTGAACTACAGCTCCAGCCTTTTCCTTGTCTTTTTGTAGATAACTGGCATACTCACATAAGCTCAAAGAGATAAGAAGCTACCTTCAACATTTTAAATGATGATCCATTTTTTTTATTGTTAGAATACCCAAGACTGGATAATTTATTTTTTTTTTAAAATAGCCTTATTTTCTATCACAGTTCTGTAGGCTGGGAAGTCCAAACTGATGTCACTGGCTTCTCCTATATTTTGGGGGAGTGTCCTATCCTGCTTGAACTCATGGTAAAAGTGGAAGAGAAGCAGGTACATGTAGAAGAGTCAAAAGAGGGATGGACTTACTTTAAAACCACTCACTAATCGAGTCTCACAAAAATGAGGACTCACTCATACAAGAAAATAATTAAATCACTCCTGAGGACATCCCCCCGTGACCCAATCACTTTCCAACAGGCCCCATCTCCCAACACTGCTGAGTGGAAGATCATGTCTTGACATGACCTTTGGTGGGGATAAATCATCTTCAAACCATAGCAGGTGGCCTCAGAAGAGAGAGGTTAAATCAGAATGGGATCTTGAGAAGTGGAAGACAAATTCTTAAGCATGTTGGATTTCAGCTGATCACTGCAAAAGATGTATGAGCCTTTCCTTTCAACAAGTATCTTACCAGATATAATATAGCGATTTTTAGGGGGAATTTGGCAAACCCAATGTTTGGCAGATTGAAACAAATGCTATAAACTCGAGTGAAAGATCTTTCTGCCAGTGTACGTGGTCCTCCCAGGGAGAGTGGATTATTTTACTTGGAGTGCGATAGCAAGGGAGGTGTTCAAGACAATAACATTCCTTCTGATGAAAGAAAGGGGAAAAAAATTAAAGGGAGGGAGAGAGAGGGGGGAGAGAGAGAGGGAGGGAGGGAGGGAGAGAGAGAGAGAGAGAGAGAGAGAGAGAGAGAGAGAGAGAGAGAGAGAGAGAGAGAAAAGAGGGAGGGAAAGGAAGAAAAAGATAGCAGCATGGTTGAAGCTATCCCTGCTGTATTTCACATTCTCAGGATGTTGTTAGAAAGACATCAACCTGGAATGGGTTCAGAGAATACATTTTGGTTCACAAAAAGCTTAAAGTCAATCTAGGCTCTCAATGATCATTTTCTAGTTATTTGAACTATTCATCTGATGGACTTTTCAAGTTGGGATAATAAATGAATAAAAAGAAGGAGCTCCAGTAGTTTTTGCATGAATTTTTATTGAAATCAGTTCAAAGCCCTTTAGCATGAAGATTGCTGGCTTTGAAAAGCATCCAGAAAACATCTCTTATTGGAAACCTCTCTGTTTCTGTTCTGGAACAAGTTTGTACAATTAATCACAGTATTATTTACAGTTATGAAAAGTTGGAAACAACCTAGAAGCCCAACACATAGGAAATAGATAACTTATAGCATACAAGTTTGACAATATATTGTCATTAAAAATAACTATGTCACCAATATACAACATTAAGAAATATTTATGTTCTAATATGTGGGAACTGATGCCATATTTTGTTATGGAAAATGCAAATGGGAATATAAGCACTTTCAGAGGGGCAGGGGAATTATGAATGGCTAGACTAGTTGTAGTCTTTGTTGGTTTTGTTATACAAATAGTCACATTATAAATAACAGAAAGTGTGATTAAAAATTGCATGATGAAAGTCTGCATCATGTACATATACTCAAACTTTTCTCTCTTTGCAAAAAAGCTGCCAACTTTTCACCTATTCTAAATGTCACTTTATTCTTTCTCTTTTTGCAATAGCTGAGCCTCTTCAAATAAGGTTCTTTCATCTGCTCATTTTGTGTTTTCTTCTCTGTCTATTGAAATCTGCCTTCCTTCAGGTCATTTTTGATTGTTCACATCAAGAAAAACACCATCTACCTTGTTGAAATCAGTTCTCAGTCTTTATCTTAGCATTTGGTCATGCCTTCTTTAGCCTTGTAATTCCTAGCTTTAAA
>PVLC010029288.1:0-20324 GCA_004027655.1 Graphiurus murinus
AATTTTTTTTTTTTTTTTTTTTTTGCAGTACTGGGATTGAACTCAGGGGCATTCTACCTCTGAGCTATACCCCCAGCCCTATTTTTTTATTCTTTATTTTGAAACAGGATCTCACTAAGTTGCAGAGGGCCTCACTAGGTAGCTGAGGCTGGCTGCAAACCTGGATCCTCCGGTCTCGGCCTCCCAAATGTTGGGATTACAAGTGTGTGCCACCACGCCCGGCTCTATAAGAATTTTTTTTTTTTTGGGTACTGGGGATGGAACTCAGAGGCATTCTATCTCCAAGCTATACCCCCAGCCCTATTTTTTTTTATTCTTTATTTTGAAACCGGGTCTCACTCAGTTGCGGAATGCCTCACTAGGTAGCTGAGGCTGGCCGAGAACCCGGATCCTCCGGTCTCAGCCTCCCGAATGCTGGGATTACAAGCGTGCGCCACCACGCCCGGCTTCTATAAGAATTTTAAAAAGGTAAAATTGATGGTGATCAGGCACTGGCACCTTGGGGAGTGGATTCACAAGGTGGCAGCACCAGAAAAGTGGCCTATCATGTCCTACAACTATATTTTGTGGCTATGGCTAGAAGTATATTTTTCTGGCACTGGGGATTGAACCCAGGGGCATTTCACCTCCAAGTTACATCCCCACCCCTTTTTATTTTTTTGTTTTGAAACAGGGTCTCACCAGGTTGCTGAAAGTCTTGCCAAGTTGCTAAGGCTGGTCTCAAACCTGTGATCTCCTGTCTCAGCCTCCTAAGCATTGGGATTAAAAGCATGTGTCACAACACCCAGCTACAGAAGTATTTTAAAATTCTTCAAGCTATACAATTATAATTCATGCTGTATGCTATAGACTGTTCTCCAAAATATTAACGTCTGGCAATCCTAAAATAATTCTTGTTTATTTCTGAATTTAAGAGGGCAAACCCATCTGGGTACCTTACATTGTAAGACATTCACACTCCCTAACAATGTAGTTTCAATCCTGGGTACAGGCTTATTCTAGCCCAAGTTCCCTGAAAACAAAAGCCTGGGATGAGGAACTAGTAGTACCAGTGTTCTGCATTCACTTCATAAGACTCATTCACTGCAGCATCCAAGGTGAGAAAAACAAAGTAAGCGAGTGGAGAAGGGAGGTGAAGCCATTAGTTAGAAGGTGGCAGAGAGGCAGAGATGCCCTCAGGGTCTGAGAGGTAGTAAAGAAGCAGAGGATGTGAGACAGGAGTTCATAGTTTAATATAAACTAACCTGCAAAAAAGTCAAGTTGCCCCTGAGCTGCAGACCTAGCTGAAGTTCCTGTTGTGATGACTCACAAGACTGACAGTGGATAGATATGGTACATTTTGCTGTCCTGAAAACTGCCAGGTATCTGAAGGAACCCAAGACCCTGGGACAAAGGAATCTGTATCAACAGGCTGCTGGTGGGGCTGGCTCCTGGTCTGGTTGTTGGTGACCACTATGGCTGTGACTGCAGCCCTGTAGACTGAGTTTACAGCTTCTTCCCTATTGCTGAAGGCTAGGACTTTTCAAATTGCCTAGCAACCCTTGGCAGAGACTACTGTCAAAGGTGCCTTTGGAGAGGCCCTGGCTTTAAGAGGCTCTTGCATTCTTCTGTTCCTGCTCTCTTTCTGCAGTTGGCCTGCAATTTCTGTGGCCACAAGGCTAGAGGCCAGACCCTGAGAAACCAAAATCTCTGCTACTGTCAGACAAAACCCCAAAACCAAATGGGCTTGGCCTTGGGGAAGAGGATGTTTCTGGATGCTCACGACCTAAGTCAATACTCCCCCAAATTTAAGACCTTTCTTGGAGAGTGCTGTGAAACAACTTATATGTACTTGAGAAAACCAAGTGGGCTCAGAACAAGGTTCTGTGCTTTCAGGTCACAAGAGGTGAAGAGGTGCCCCATGAGGCAGGGCTCCCTTTGCAGGAGATGGAAGTCTTGGCTATGAGAAACAAGGAGCCAATGGGTAAGAGAAGGCCAGATGCCTACAAGAAAATGAGTTGAGGCCAGAGGCAAGGAGAGAAGCTATGAGGAAGGAAGGGCTGCATGTGGTGGTGAGACTGGCAAATGGAGGATGCAGGAGCAGATCTTGTCTGAGTTCAGTGATAAGTATTCTTAAGGGAGAAGAAGGGCCCGAGTGCATGCCTGTAATCCCACTACTCAAGAGGCTGAGGAAGGAGACTCCATGTTTGAGGTCAGCCTGGGCAGCCTAGCAAAATCCTATCTCAAAAAAATAAATGAAAAGGGCTAGGGATAAAATTCAGTGTTAGGGCACTTATTTAGTATGTTAGAAACCCTAGGTTCAATCCCCAGTACTACCAAAGCGGGAGAGAGAGAGAGAGAAGGAACACAGAGAGGGCCATGTAGTGATGAAGGGAGAAACTAGAGCAATGTGTCCACCACAAACCAAAGAGCACCCAGGACTGCTGGCAAACACCAGCAGTCAAGAGTGAGGTCTAGAAGGGATTCTCTCTCCAGGCTTGAAGGACAACCTGCCAATACCTTTATCTTAGACTACTGGCCTCCCAAACTGCAAGGGAATAAATGTCTTTAAGTATCCAGTTTGTGGTAATTTGTTACTGCAGCCCTAGGATACTAATATGTTAAATAATTACTCATAAAAGAAAGCACGTTTCATTACTACAAGTTTTTAATATTTTAAAATATTATTTAGAAGCCAGGCATGGTGGTACACACTTGTAATCCCAGTACTTGGGAGGCTGAGACAGGAGGATCACAGATTGCAACTTAGCAAGGCCCTCTGCAACTTAGTGAGACCCTTTTTCAAAATAAGAAATAAAATCGGGTTGGAGGTATAACTTGGAGGTAGAATGACTCTGGGTTCTATCCTCAGTACCAAAATAAAATATAATTTAGAAAAAGCAAACAGTAAAAATGGAGAGGGCACCATTCAACTCACTAAATCTAATATCTTTTTCTATTTCTTTATTTCCAACCTTCCTGTTATTTGCTCTAGATGCATTTCTCAATCAGAAAACTGCTGGAATTTATTTTTTTAACCTAATAATAAAACATACATACATATATATTATATGTACATATATATACATATACATATACATATGCATACATATATATATATATATATACTTTTTTTTTTTTTTTTTTTCAGTACTGGGGATTGAACCCAGAGGCATTCTACCTCCAAGGTACACCCCTAGTCCTATTTTTTATTCTTTATTTTGAAACAGGGTCTCACTAAGTTGCAGAGAGTCTCATTAAGTAGCTGAGGCTGGCCGCGAACCCGGATCCTCCAGTCTCAGCCTCCCAAGTACTGGGATTACAAGTATTAGCCACACTCGGCTTAAAACATCTATCTTTTAAGAAGTTAATTAAGCCCAGTCAAATTTATAGTGATCACCGATTTGTTAGGACTTATTCCTGACCTCTGATTTTGTGCTTTCTACTTCATATGCCTTTTCATCCTTTTGTTGAATTGATCAAGCTTTCTTTATTCATTTTTTCTTAATAATTTGTAAATCCTTACTATCTTTACTATCTTTAGTAGCTACTTATAAAAATTTAACAAATACTTGAACTTATACTTATCAACATCTAGAAAACCTTAGCCAACTTTTCTCCTCTTCTACCTTGCTACTTATATACTGAGATAATTTGGTGTTGGGGGCCGGAAGGCGGGTCAGAGCTGGAATTCACACTTTGAGGGAACTCCCCCTCAGCAGCCACAGTGAAGGTGCAAAAGAGGTTCTATCCATTATCCTCCCCCCCACACACACAGTGGGAGGTGACTGACCTTAAGGTAAAAGTCAAAGGAGCTACCTCCATAAAACATCACATATTTCGACCCAAAACACTTAAGGACCAATCTTTGACTCTCAAAAACTTTTGTTAAAAGTGTAATTGCAACGTATCTCTTTGTAATCTCATGTGTTCTAACAAACCAGTCAGTTTGTCTTATGCAGTTAATGTCAGATAAGAAGCTTTCGCATTCTCGGAACTTTGTCTTTACTAAATATATTGACTTAGAGCCGGGCGTGGTGGCGCACGCTTGTAATCCCAGCATTCGGGAGGCTGAGACCAGAGGATCCGGGTTCGAGGCCAGCCTCAGCTACCTAGTGAGGCCCTCTGGAACTTAGTGAGACTCGGTTTCAAAATAAAGAATAAAAAATAGGGCTGGGGGTATAGCTCCGAGGTAGAATGCTGCTGGGTTCAATCCCCAGTACCGCAAAAAAATAAAATAAAATAAAAATAAATATATTGACTTAAATAATTGTTCCTTATTTTATTTTGTATTTGGGAAATAAAGCTAGTTGCTGCAGGGGACAAAACCTGTTCTCCCTAAGATGGTGTTAAAACAGACCTCACCATAAAGTCCTTCCTGTTCAAGAGATAACAATGATCTCTTTTTTTTTACTAACATCTACCTGATTTTGCTCTTCCTAGGAATGTCCTTAAGTCCTTTTAAGATCTGCAAACACAATTTTTGTATTGTTTGTCTTTTATAAAAATGTATGAGTGTGTGTATGCGTGTATATGTATTTATTACTGTCTACTTTTGTGTATGTCTGTATCCATAAATGTATTGTCTGTCTATTGTCTACATGGTACCAAAATTAGCTTATAGAGCTAATTTAAAAGAGCGCTCATAGGTTAAAAAATAAATAAATAAAAAATGGATCCAAATATCTTTTAGTTCATGTGACTTAAGTCTTTAACAAATAAGTTTAAATTTATTTTAAAAAAATCATTAAAAGTTAACAGATAGCCGGGCGTGGTGGCGCAGGCTTGTAATCCCAGCATTTGGGAGGCTGAGACCAGAGGATCCGGGTTCGCGGCCAGCCTCAGCTACCTAGTGAGGCACTCTGCAACTTAGTGAGACCCTGTTTCAAAATAAAGAATAAAAAATAGGGCTGGGGGTATAGCTTGGAGGTAGAATGCCCCTGAGTTCAATCCCCAGTACCGCAAAAAAAAAAAAAAAAAAAAGTTAACAGATTTTCCCCCCCAGCTTAGGCAATGTTCATTGTTTTTAAAATATTTTATTTGTTAAAATAATGACTTAAAGTGCTAACTGGCTATTAAACAGGTAAATTAGGTTTTTTTTCAAGATATCAATCTCCTCTTAAAAAAAAATAAGCCTAGGTAATTTTTTTTTCATTTCATTAAAATAATTTCCTATGTTCTTTATATTTAAAACAACATGATTTTTTGCTCTTAACATTTACTAAGAACTAGCTTCAAAGTTTATGCTTTGGCAAAATCTCTTATGTTTATTGTCTTTGATTACCTAGCAAGCTGCATCTTAGTAGGATCAGGGTTTAAATGCCTGTATTTTACACCTGTTAATGATTACTTTGTAGCTCTAGCTAAGTGAACAACTTTAACTTTGGGTTACTATATTTAACACTCTATATATCTGTGACCATAAATATATACATATAAAAGAGCTAACTATGTTGTATATCTAGGTTCATTTATATGTTTTCATAAGAGCTTATAAGGGTAAAAGTATATGGGTTTTATATATGTACAAGCTAACTAATATAAGTAATCTTTCTATGCAATATGCATTGTGTTGATATCTTAAGTCACTAAAACTTCTGCCATCTATGTTTTAGTACCATTCAGAAATCCATCATTAAGACATGGTTTATATCTGCTTGCTTTAGATAAATGTTTTATTAACCATCTATCAGGTAATAAGCTTATTTCTGATTATTAATACTGTCCTCTAAACTTATAAAAATTTAGAGCTATTTAATTTTTATCAATGCTGTTAACCTACATAGTCTTATAATTATAGTTATTTTATTGAGCCACAAATTCTAAATTTCATTTCAATGGTTAAGTTAAGGTTATATTAAGGTTAAGTTAAAATTGTTAACTTTTATGTATTTTATTAATTATTACTGGCTTCTTTATTAGTTAAATATATTTATGTCTCCTAAGTACCTTCTAAAATGCAGAACTTAAGAAAATACCTTACCTAGCTGATGTCCTATAAACAAAAAGGTTAATAGCAATTGTTGAGGTTTATATTTGTGTATTTCTAAATTATAATTATTTTCAAGCAAGGATAGGTAGAGGTGATAAAACACTGGACATTCTAACTCATGCCACTCTGGTTAAAGAAAAAATTTGGGTAATTATATATGTAAAGTCAAATTTAAATAAAAATTTATTTATATCATCAAATATTATCAAAACTATTATATCTTTATAATTGTTGTCTGTTAACATTACAGATGTACTTTAACAAAATAACCTAAACAATGTTTTGATAACCATTTCCTGAGAAACAGGCTATGATATTGACTCCTAATCATTAAAAGGACTGGTAAAACTGACCATCTGGGTGCTTAACAACCGAGTCTTATAAAACAATCAGAAAGTAAAAGGGCTAAAAGAATAGCCAATATTTTGGCCCTCACCCTCCAAGGTCAAATAGGACTCAGGGAAAGACTTCACTAAGGCCCTACAACTCCGGTGAGTTACCTGACCTCCCAAAACAGGGGGATCATAAAGGCTCCAGAGACTGGGAGCCACCAGCACAATCTCTACAAAAAAAGGAGGGTCATTAGACAAAAAATGTCCCCTATGCTTCGAGGGGAGCAAATGGTTAACAGACCATGACCCATCCTCAGAGATGAGAGCAAAGCTTCACAGACAGGAGTAACTCTGAGGAGCCTTAACTGACCTTATCAGCAAAATTTATAATTCATGACTAACCAATATTGGGCTAACTACTTGGCCTTGAACACCCAGCAGGGAAGTATAACCAAAATGAATGTCTACATTATAATTTATAATGATGCTTCTGCCTTTAGGCTCATAAAAAAATATAAAGTGACACTGATGCCCAAAACTTCTGAGTATTTATAAAATGCTGTAAAGCTAAGCCTGTCTTGCTTAAAGTTTTACAGGTCCAGGACCACCAACATCATAAATTCCTATTCCTGTAAGGTACTGGACAGTTTAAGAGTCTTGCTCAAAGTTAAAAAAGCCTATTTAAATTCTCCTATATACTGTAAACTAGGAATCTTGCTTCTTTTTACTCTTGTGGAACCTTTTTATTTTCCCTTTTAATATGGGAATCTCTATGCTAAACTAAAAACTTTAAAGATACTTAAGAGTTAATGTAGTCTCAAAGATACAATAACCTAAAACCTAAAGTGAGATGCTTGTTTTACAAAATGGTTCTGCTAAATATGTAAAAACAAAAGACAGATAGTAATAGTATATAACCTTGATAATAAGCAAATTATTGTTACTAATTAAGAGTATCATAAAAGTCAATAAGCTAAATTGTATGCTGTGATTTATGCTTTGTGCCTTGAGGATGTTTCACAATGTCATACATAACCTAACAGGTTGGCTACCTGGCTTCCAGTTTAAAATGTTAATCATTTGGTCCAGGATATATCTCCTGGCCTTTGCTGACATATTTTCTGGGTGGATAAAAGCATATCCTACTTAAACTAAAATTATTCCTAAATTTGGGCTTCCAGCTCACTTAAAAGTGACACTGGATCTTCCTTTATCTCAAAGGTAACACAGGAAGTCTTGCAAGCTCTGGAGATAACTTACTATCTCCATAGCTCCTGGCACCCTCAATTGTCAGAAAAGGTGGAAAGAACTAACTTACAAAATCAAAACCACCTTGGGAAACTATGTCAAGAGACCTTTTTGAGCCCTGGTTATGCTTACTGCCCACTGCTTTATTAAGGATTAAAATTGCCTAAGATCGCTCTTTAACTGAGTTCTTATAGAGTGCTTTATAAAAGGTCTTTTCTATAACAATAAGGTCCTTCCAACTCCTGATAATTTGACCTATGTGGCAAAAATACAACCAGTTGATTGTGTCTTACTCAAAACCTGGAAAAAGGATTCACCCCTAGACCAGCTTCTCTCAAAGTAAAAGGATTCTTTCCAAGTTTTTCTTAGGACACAGTTCCTGGATTCATATGTATGAAATTAAGCCTATCCCTATTAAGACTCTACAGAATAAGGCTCTAAAGTCAGGAATAAACCTCTGGATGCTGATAAGACCTGTGAACACTATTCCTGTGAGCCTTTAAAGATTTAAAATTATTATTCAAAAGAACAACTAAGACTGAATCAGGGTAAGTTTTATTTTTGTGCTTTTTTTTTCCATTATAACTACATTATGTCTACATTATTCTTCCAGTAAAATACAAACCTCTTTCCTAAACTGGGCACAACAATATGCCAAAGGTATTAATAGAGATGCCTGTTGGATTTGTGGGCTATTACTCACATCTAGCTCATCGGGGCTGCCCTAGTGGGTACCCCTAATACAAAAAAATGATTGGCTAAAACTCCAAAAAACTCATTACCATCTTAAAACTTACTATATGAGCTAATGTTTCCCAGTGGCCTATAAATAAGAACCTTAAACAAAAAGGGTCATAAAAAGTTTCTCTGTAAATAAAACAAATGTACGGCATTTTACCAAAAGTTATCCATCCTAAACTCAAAATATACCTAAAATAAAAGATAGTAATCATGAGTACCTAAGAGGATACTCTCAAATATGGGATAAACATGTTCGGGTAACACCCACTATGGGAAGACTCAGTCAAACGACAGCTCTCTGTTGGGAACAGAGAAATCATTCACTTGATTTTTTGAGTAATTCCACTCATAAGCTGGGATGGATTCCTATAGACGAATATAATTATACGATTATATTAAAGGATACAGATTGGTTTGTTACCAATTGGAGGTGGAAAACAGAAACAAGATGGCCAGCACCAAATGGCACTCAATGGCTGGGTGGTACCAATCTTTGGCCATGGTTACCTCCAGGCTGGATAGGAAGATGTACATTAGGATATCCTTGGGTACAAGGGCCCTGGACTAAGACCATAGACCATCCAGCTAACCTCCCAAATTTACAACATCGGTGGACACAATCAGTCTTCCACTGGTATGATCATGTAGTCTCTATTCTATTTCCCTCAGCTGGACCCCAAGATGTAGTCTGACTTATAGAGTCCTTTAGTAAGTATACACAAAAGGCTCCAAATAACACAGCTGAAAGCATTTTACTAATAAATGATGAAATGCAAATGATGAGAAAGGCCATCTTACAAAATCAAATGGCCCTTGACATATTAACGGCAGCACAGGGGGGGACCTGTGCAATTATTAAAACAGAATGCTGTGTTTATATTCCTGATAATTCTAAAAATGTGTTTTCTACATTACAAGACCTACGTTCTCAAATTAATTATGTGTCTGATCCTGACCTAAGTTTCAATGACTTACTAACTTCCTGGTTTTCTGGAACATCTTGGTGGAAAAAGGTCCTCATTTCCTTAGCCAGTATACTTTGCATGGGAATACTGCTCTGTTGTTCGATTTACTATTGTAGACGAATATCTCACATACACTTGCCTTCTCTTTCAGAATATCAAAGAGTAATGGTTCTATAACCAACAAACCCTGACCCTCCTATGTCTCCTTTAGATCAATTAAAAAAGACTTAGGATCCCTAGCTAGGCAGGGACAACGACCCCTTATAAGCTTTCTCTTAATTCTCACATTTGGTCCATAGATCTTTAAAAACTAACAGCCTTCATAAAATCCCAGATAGACCCTGCCTTGGCCAAACCCATTCAGGTACATTACCAGCACCTGGAAATGATGGATAGATGGGACTCTGTCTATCAGAAGCATGATAGCCTCCAAACTCGCTCCCTCCCCACGGGGACAGCATCTCGGCCGGAGAGACGCTTACCTGGATTATAGAGGCCAGGTATGGGCATCAAACCGGGTGCAGAGCAAAGCATTGTACGAGAAAGGTCCCAATTGACCTCCTCCAGATTTCTCTGGGAGCATAGAGGTTGACATCACCTATAAAAACTAGGGTTGGGGGTATAGCTCGGAGGTAGAATGCCCCTGAGTTCAATACCCTGTACTGCAAAAACAACTTGGCTCTGCCTCTCCTCCCCCAAAAGATGTCGAGAGCCATACAAAATGGGTATAGCCCACGGGAGGAACCAGGTAAATGTCTCCCCCGGTCGATCAAAGCCCACTCCCTATAAAACAAAAAGGGAGGAGATGTTGGGGGCTGGAAGGCCTGTCAGAGCTGGAATTCATACTTTGAGGGAACTCCCCCTCAGCAGCCACAGTGAAGGTGCAAAACAGGTTCTATCCATTATCCTGCTGTGGCCTTTACCTAAAAAGGACACGATCAACCTTGACCAATCATGTAAGCCCACACAAGCTTACCTGACCCTACCTGACCCCACCCCTCACCTCTAGATACTTAAGCGGTCCTGCTTTAATTAAAAAATCGAGGCTTGATCAGAATCCTGTCTTGCCTCCATTCTTTCGCGTCCCTTGTTTGTCTCATTTCCTTAGGATTAGCCGCCTCGGTCTCCCGTTCCCAACCCCCGCTGGCCGGGGCATACAATTTGGGACTTAAAGAAATATTTTATAAACAGTCATTTTCTCTTCAGACTTAACCATAAGTTTTTCTAGTTTGCCTATCTTTTTCATCTCATGGATTCATCTCTCATTTTGAGGTAAAATATTCCAACTATTCAATAAGTAGAATCAGGAGTCTTGTGGTTAACTTTTGAGTCCTTGCATATTTGAAAATGTCTTTACTTGCCTTTTCTCATAAGTGACAGCATGATGGACAGAATTCTTGGTTTTAAGCCATTTTTCCTCAAACCTTGGAAGATACTATTTCCCTGTTTTCTTTAACCCAGTGTTCCCTGATAAGCTTGTTTCTTCATAGGTGGTCTAGTCTTTCCTCCCTGGAAAATTTAATGACTTTCTCTTTAAATTTATGTATTTTAATATCTCAATGAGTTTTGTGATATTTTACCTAACACATCTATATATGAGCCTTTCAACAATTTCTCCTATGGCATTTGGTGGGGTCTGTGAATCTGAGAATTTTTATTTCAGTCTAGTTATAAAATACTCCAAAATTTCCTTAAAACATTTCCTGTCTCCATTTTCAATTTTCTCCTTTGGGACTTCTCTCGGGTAAAATTTGGGCTGCTAGACCCATCTTCCATGTCTTCTTACAGTTCTGCACAACACTGCAGAGAAAATTACTACTCTCTTCTCTAGCCCACAAATTGACTCTTCAGCTATGTCCCTTCTGTCACAGCCCAGTGCTCATCTTATTATGTGACACTTCTATTTTTCATTTCCCAGGTTCTTTCTTACAAACCCCTGTTTTTGTATCATGAATAAGAAACATCCTATCAAATTTCTTTGATGATATTTATAATATATACAAGTATGCTACTTTTATAAGTTTCCTTCTATTGTTTCTATTAGCCCATTTTTAGAGACTCTCTCTCTCTTTCTCTTTTTTGGTGCTGAGGATTGAACTCAGGGTCATTCTACCTCTGAGCCACATTCCCAGTCCCATTTTATTTTTTATTTGGAAGCAAAGTCTTGCTAAGTTGCTGAAAGTCTCACTAAGCTGCTGAGGCTGGCCTCAAACCTGCAATCTCCTGTCTTGGCCTCCCAAGTACAGAGATTACAGGTGTGCACCACCATGCCCAACCTAAGTATCTAATTTTTAAGGCACTTCTAGCTTATAATAAAGGGGAGAGGCAGTACAGTATTTTTAGCTTCTTTGATCTAGTCAGATCTATTCTCTTATTTGTTTATAAATCCAAGTGCTGCTTCAAGAATCTAATGTACTTGAACAAACACTTAAGGTCCTTGCTTAAAATCACTTATAGACTTAAAGAATTTATAGTCTGAGCCAGGCATGGTGGTACATGCCTGTAATCCCAATATTTGTAGGCTGAGTCAGGAGGATCTCAGGTTCATAACCAGCCTTAGCAACTTAGTGAGGCCCTCTGCAACTTAGTGAGATCCTGTTTCTTTTTTTTTTGGTACTGGGGATTGAACTCAGGGGCGGTCTACCTCCGAGCTATACCCCCAGCCCTATTTTTTATTCTTTTTATTTTGAAACCGAGTCTCACTAAGTTGCGGAGTGCCTCACTAGGTAGCTGAGGCTGGCCACGAACCCAGATCCTCCGGTCTCAGCCTCCCGAATGCTGAAATTACAAGTGTGCGCCACCACGCCCGGCTCGAGACCCCATTTCAAAATAGAAGAGGGCTGGTGGCACAGCTCAGAGGTAGAATGTCCCTGAATTCAATCCCCAGTACTACAAAAAACAAAACAAGAAAAAAACCATATGTGTGTGTACACACACACACACACACACACACACACAGACTGAAAAAATTTATTATTTATATGTTTATGTTTCACAATAGTATTTGACTTAATAGGGGAGCGGGGGGGGGTGTAATTTTGAATTACATCTGGAGCATGTGAAATTATCTGAGATAATCTGAGATTCTGGACTAAATATGTGTATCCCCCTCAAAGTCCATAAATTGAAGCCCAAACCCAAAGTATGTAAAGATAGGGTCTTTGGGGGATATTAGGGTTAGATGAGGTCATCTAGGCAGGGCCCCCTGGACAGAGGGGAGTTGTGCCCTTATAAGAAGAGACTTTGGTGGCACATGCCTGTAATCCCAGCAACTTGGGAGGCTAAGGCAGGAGAATTGCAAATTTGAGGCTGGCCTGGGCAACTTAGACTCTATCTCAAAATAGAAATAAAAAGAGCTGGGATGTAGCTCAATGGCAAAGCACTTGCCTAACATGCATGAAGCCCTGGGTTCAATCCCCAGGACTGAAAAATATTTTTAAAAGAGAGACTCCACAATCGTCTCACTCCCCAACCTGGCCATATAAGGATTCAGTAGAGGGCCCTCCAATCTTGGACTTGCAGCCTCCATAGTTGCAGAACTATGAGACAATAAAAATATGTTGTTTAAGCCCCTGGTCTGTGGTATTTTGTTATGGCAGACCAAGCTAACTAAGATAAGTCTCACAATCAATAATTTTGATAATATTTTTCCAGCAAAAAGCCACATGCAGACCAAATGTGTCTTCTACATTTATTGAGCAACATAATTACAAATAAGTCACTAAGCAAGGCATGGTGACACATGCCTGTAATCCCAGGCCAAGACAGGAGAATTACAGGTTTGAGGCATGCCTCAGCAACACAGAGACCCTAATTCAAAACAAATCGGGCTGGGGGTGTAGTTTAGAGGTAGAATGCCCCTGGGTTCAATTCCCAGTATAACGCACACACACGCACACGTCACTGGATAGTACCAGCTAAATTAGTATAAAACATCTTTTAGGCAAATAAGGACAGAAAATAAAATCTGTTGAGCAATTTGTCACAGTCTGATTAAACCCCTACTTCCTTAGATGTGATAAGCAGACGCCACAGGTATGACTACACTGTCTGGACTCAGAGTTCCCTAAAAACCAACCCAGGACTCCCACCCATCTCAGCAGAGAGTAGCAGTGTTATAGGTTGGAAGTGAAATGTCCCCCAACCTAGGCAGCAGTGTTCAGAGGTAGGACCTTTGGAAGGTGACTGAATCATGAGGCTCTGATCTTATCAATGGTTTACTCTAATAATAGATTCATAATTCGGTAGACTATTGGGAGGTGACAGAAACTTAGGAGGTGGGGCCTAATTGGAGGGAGAGGGCCCTTGAAGGCTCTATCTTGTCCCCACCCTTTCCTCCCTCTCTCTCTGCTTCCTGGCTGCTATGGGCAGCTGTGTTCTACACCACTTGCCCCCTGCCATAATGCTCTGCTTGGCCCTTAGCAATGGGGCTAAGTGACCATGAACTAAAACCTCTGAAACCATTAACCAAAATAAATCTTTCCTCCTTTTAAGTTGTTTTTCTCAGGTATTTTCACAGCAATAGAAAGTTCAATAACACAAGTGGTTACAGGCACTGAGTTTTGGGTCTTCCTTGCTCAGGACACTGAGGTATTCCTTAGAGGCTCTGTGCTCTTTCCCCAAATAGGAGAGGAATTAAAATGGAACCTCCCTACTTCATAAAGTTGTTGTAAGGACTAAGTATATTAAGTTGCTTCCTTCACATGGTTCTTGACAAAAAGAAAGTTCTCAGAATTAGCAATTATTGTAAATCTGACACGTTACATGTAAGTTAAGATGACAAGCAAGAACCAACAGAGAAGACATCATAAGGATGAGGTAAGTTCCCACTCGTGAAACTGAAGCCTGATGCAATGGTAGCATCACTTTAAAAAAAATCAATGTTTATTTATCTCAGTGTTCATGAGATTTGAATTTATCCATGAACTTACTGGTGTGCTACCTGGACCCCTTTAAAACATGAGGTCTAATCTTTAAGACATTCACTTTTGTAAAGCATTCTGAGAAGTTTCCAAAGCATATGAAATCACAGGTTTTAGTACCTGTGATAATTTAACTCAGTAAATTCAATTTCTAAAGAAAAAAAACAAACAAAAAACTGTTACTAACTCCAAATATAGAATCATTACCAAATCCAAAAAACTTATTCCTATTAAATACTTCATTCCATTTTGGAGTTTATTTATGCCTCATGGACAGAGAATTAGGAAGCAACAGAAACATTTTCATGAATCAGTTAAACAAAAACTTTACTTCAGCTATAGATATGCTAGGCTTTAAGAAAATTCAAATCTGCAAACTATGAACAGGGAACAATGACAGACATTTCTTTTGTTTGTTATTTGTTTCAAGACAGGTCTTGCTATACTGCCCAGGGTGTCTTCCCAACTCTTGAATTCCAGCAATCCTCTCACCTCAGCCTCCCAAGTAGCTGAGACTATAGGCATGTGCTACCAAGCCAGCTTGATACATATTTCTTTAAATATCATTTGCAATTACACTTGTACTTATTAATGTATTTACAGACCTTAGATCTTGCACAACATAATTCCTGCCATCAATAAAATTTACTGAATGAATAACTTACTAATTTGTACAAAGGCTTAATGTCAGAAAAACAAAGAAAATGTTAGAAGTGAATACCGATCATGGACCAACAGCAATGAGTAAGCTAGTTCTGCAGTTAGATGACCGTTTCATGGGCCTGTCTTTCCTCTCCTTGACCATGAGCCTTTGTGGCTAATGCAAGTCTACTCTTCTCTTTCAAAACCAAAACAATGTGATGACCGAGTCATGTGTTCCAAAAAGCTTTAAAGATTCTACTAAATCCTTCAGCACAATCTCAAAATCAAGCAGGTTTCATTATTCTGGGGTGCTTTCCTAGAAAACCCAACTTGAGGAAAGAACAAGGTATTGGCTTGAGTCAGGAGGGATTCCTTGTTCTTTCATGTAGATACCTTCCCTTTAGGGCAAAGAGAAGAATAAGGTCCTCTTACTTGAACTCTTTAGCCACATACACGATAAAATCTATAAATAGTACACCCAGACTCCATGACTCCATTCCCACCTCTGCCCTCACTGATCATTTGAGTCCTTATAATGGGGCCTATGTCAGGCAGGAGGATAAAAGCAGAAAAACCTTGAGGGCAAGGGCTTTGTGGGACTCTGTGGACAAGGCAGATTGAAAAGTTGGTGTCAGCTCCTATGGGGCCATTTCTGTACTTGGAACTGCATGCAACAAGAAAGGCCTTTTAGTCCAGGAGCCACTTGAACAAGATGCTTCTGCTCTGCCACGTTCACAAGCAACTCCCTTTTTTGATAAAATGTAATGCCAACACCATCTTCTTATAAAGTGATAGGACCGTTAAAGTTGAACATTGCAATATTCAAAGCATGCAAAGCATTCTCTTACCTTTTTGGGGTCCATGTTGAATTTCTTCCTTCCCATGGCTATTTGCTTGTTTCTCTGAGTAGTTTTGCTATTCAGTTGAAATAATTAAAAGTCCATTAGTAGACATATTTGCATATAGCACAGTATTTCACACACTACAAAAGAATCACAACCCTTCAGCACATCTTCCTTCTCACAACAACTCAATGCAGGAAAAAGCTCAGGTGCACTTAAAGGAGCCCTCAGGCCTCTGCCCTCCAAGGTGGAAAAAAGTAGGTGTACAGCTGCTTTAGCTCTTTTATTTATTTATTTTGGTACTGGGGATTGAACCCATAGGCATTCTACTTCTGAGCTATACCCTCAGTCCTATATTATTTTTTATTTGGAAACAGGGTCTCGCTAGGTTGATGAGAGTCTCACTACTTGCTGAGGCTGTCCTAGTACCTGTGATCCTCCTGTCTCAGCCTTCCAAGTACTAAGATTACAAAAATGTGTGCCACCATGCCCGACTCAGCCTTTTTTTTTTTTTTTTTTTTTCAGTACTGGGGATTGAACTCAGGAGCATTCTACCTCCGAGCTAAACCCCCAGCCCTATTTTTTATTCTTTATTTTGAAACCGAGTCTCACTAAGTTGCGGAGTGCCTCACTAGGTAGCTGAAGCTGGCCTCGAACCCGGATCCTCCGGTCTCAGCCTCCCGAATGCTGGGATTACAAGCATGCGCCACCACGCCTGGCTAGCTCTTTTTTATATGTGATAACTTGAGATACATTTCTTTAGAAACAGCTAATGATGAAAAGGGGTAACTTTTTAAAAAATAAAGTAGCATGGTTCCTTATGATACAGAAAAATTATTTCTGTAGTTAATTCTGAGTGCCTGTGTTTATTCCGGAACTTACAAAGGAGACAGGATTTAAAGTCAGTAGGGGAAGTAGCCCTGCAGAGAAGTAGCCCCTGACTCCACGGAAAGCAGGAAGAAGCCAGGGGGCAGGCAGAGGAATGAACATCTCCAAAGACCCCCACATTCCCCCAGCCTTCTAGACACTGCTACAGTCACCAACTGACAAGTTCAGCTAGAGGGTGAAGGTGAGAGCAAAGAGATTAAATAACTTGAAAGGACAGCCATCCATAAACTGTTTACCTCTCTTCCACCGAAGTTAGGTTGTCAATTTCTGTCATCACTTCTGCAATTTCATATTTCAGCCTCTGTAAAAAAAAAGAAAGAGTTCAGCCTTCTTCCAAGTTAGAGTTGAAGAACTTTTAGCTTTCCAGGCACAACCTTCCTAGAGGGAGCATATGAGCATCACAGGTACCAAAACCTAATACCTAAATTATGGGTAACAACTAAAGCCTCAAAGTGGGAGCTGGCACAGCTTTAGGAGAAAACAAAATGGTTGTCCACCGCTCATCAGATACCAGATGAGAGAGGTCCACTAGGCAGATTCTAAAGTACTTGGGTGTAAAATCAAGAAGAGACATGAAAGAATATTAGAAGTGTAAAAAGAACCAGCAAAAGCAAAAGTCACAGGTGCCTGGTTCACTTAACTGCAGCTACTCAACACCACCCAGCTTGATCCTCCTGCCTTCCCCTCTAGCACTACCTACAGTCTCCAGAGACCAGGTCGAAGTTCAGAAACATTTAAGTTGGCATAGCTTATCAACAGTGATGACTCCCATCACTTTATCAGAGATGCAGCACCAGGGATAGGGCCCAGGGGGTGAAATCAGGTCTGGATCCATGACACTCAGAGGAGACACTAGAAGCATCAGAGGGGACAGACTCCCCTTTCCCTTGGTGTGTCCCCTGCTTGCTGAGAGGCCCTGGGCCTCTTAGCCTCTCTGAGCCTGTGTTCTCATTGACAGAATGAAGTAAATGGAGCTAGATTAAGATTCCATATTAATTAGCAGCATAATTACTTGTCTCGAAATAATATATATTCTTTTTCAGACAAAGGATTTATTCTGGGTTGCAGGATTTTTCCAAGAATAAAGAGTAACCTTAGAAAAAAAGGTCCATGAATTACCTTTCAAATACAAAGAAATTTTTATTCAGAATGCTATTATTTGTGTGCCAAGAAACTCAGACTTAAAAAGTGAGTTCCTAGAAAGGAGTTACTTGTCTAGAACAAGGCCTGGCCCTACCGTGAGAGGCCTGTGAGGCCATATTTATTTTGGCAATGGGACTAGGAAGCTTCTCAAAGAAGAGCCACATGACTGGCTTTCCCAAGGAAGCCTCACACAGAAGGAGCCTGGTGCCTTGTGAATAGTTGTTGTACAATCACAGACACCCCAGCTCTGAAACTGTGTCTTTATTCATTTGCCTCTCCTGAAGGACACCCTCCACCCTGTCCTCTGAATAAAAGCACACAAATGTGGGAAGAACAATGTTTACTCTTCTGTTTTTTAATCTTTGTCACTTTGTTCCTACCAACTAGTAGGCACTTGGTACAGAGCTGAAATCCATTTATGCTTGTCCATTCATTCAGAGGACATCTGAGTGCCAAAAATGTAATAGGCAACATGCTAGGTGCTCAAGATCCTGTACATAAACATGGTCTCACCATACAGTTTTGGCGGGGTGTGTGTTGCAGAGACTGCTGCTGCTGTTTAAACCTGACAGTATAACTCAGACTCCAGCTTTACTGTCATGATTTCTATCCCAAAGTCCACATTGTCTGGTATGCACAGTGTTTCACCAGCTTAGACAACTCTTTTGCTTTGTCTTTGTGTAGTTCTTACATATGTGTGATATTGGGGATTCAACCCAGGGGTGTTCTACCTCTGAGCAATACTCCCAGCCTTATTTTATTTTTCATTTTTAAACAGGGTCTCACTAAGTTGCAGAGGACCTGGTGTTGCTGAGGCTGGCCATGAACCTGTGATCCTACTGTTTCAACCTCCAAATACCGGGATTACATGCGCCACCATGCCCAGCTTCATTTTTCATTCTGAAACAGGGTCTCACTAAGTAGCTGAGGCTGGTCATGAACCTGCAATCCTCCTGTCTCAGCCTCCCAAGCACTTGAATGACAAATGTATGCCACCAATCCCGGATTTTTTTTTTTTTTTTACATTTTCCTATAGCTACTCTATTTACTATCTCACCCAAAAGCAAAAACTAAGAGTTTTCTTACCTCAATGTCATCAATAAGTTCCTTTTTCCTTCGGCGAATGTCTAAAAGTTCTTCTCTTTCTTCTAATGAAAGGTCTTCAGGCACTGAGAGAAAAAAAAAATCAAACAGTTCAATAGTGAAGACTTTGGAGAATAACTTTGCAATGTCTGATAAACACCTGGAGATGGAGGAGTGGCTAAAAGATTGTTTGAAAACTATTGACCCACTTCCCAGAAGATCATTTGTTCTTGTCTAGAGAGTAAGAGAGAAAGGTTACAGTACACCAAACACATTTGAGGGCACAGGCACCCTACCACAACTAGGGGTGAGATAAATGCCTCTCCCAGTCTTCCTATAGGGCTCCCAGACTACAGGCCACTGGCTTCCTCTATTCAAACTGCTTGACTAGAGCTGGAGGGTCTTTTTTGTATTACCTTCTCTGCAGGTCTACAGATACTGACACTGGTAGGCCAAGGAACCCACAACCAGCACACCCACATGACCTAACAAGAAAACTTGGTCAGCACAACTTTCCTGCTGCCTTCACGCTCCCAAACACGTCTTAGTCATTCACTTTCAAACATAGGTAAGCCAGAAATGGTGGCACATGCTTGTAATCACAGTACTTGGGAGGCTGAGAAAGGAAGATAGCAGATTTGCGGCCAGCCTCAGCAACTTAGTGAGGCCCTCCGCAATTTAGTGAGACCCTGTTTCAAAATAAGAAGTAAAATAGGGCTGGGGGTGTAGCTCAGAGGTAGAATGCCCCTGGGTTCAACATTGAGCACTAAAAACAAAACAACCCCAACATGGGTAAGCCTATAACATGCACAACATACTAAAAGAGACACATAAAAACTAAGAAAGGAGCCAGGCATGGTGGCATGCACCTATAATCCCAGTACTTGGGAGGCTGAGACAGGAGGACCACAAGTTTGAGGATAGCCTCAGTAATGTAGTGAGATTCTCAGCAACCTAGTGAGACCCTGTTTCAATACAAAAAAATAAAAAGGGCCGAGAGTGTAGCTCTGAGGTAGAATGCCACTGGATTCAATCCACAGTACCACGGGGGATGAAATGAATCCCCAGGAAAGGTTAAAGTGATTACACCTTGGGGAGCAAGAAATGTCATGGGAAGGCAGAATAGTTCTGGGTCCTCCACCCTAACACCACTAAAAGCCGTATAAAACCAGTGGCTTCTAGTACACACTTAACTGATAAATATAAAAGGGTTCAATTAAATTCCACAAATAACTCTGAAAGCAGCCATTATTATCCCCATTTTATAAATGAGGACACTATGACCAAAAGAGATCTAATGATTTTCCCTATAGAGAAGCTATTTGAAGAAATAATGGCAGCCGGGCGTGGTGGCGCACACTTGTAATCCCAGCATTCGGGAGGCTGAGACCAGAGGATCCAGGTTCGCGGCCAGCCTCAGCTACCTAGTGAGGCACTCCGCAACTTAGTGAGACTCGGTTTCAAAATAAAGAATAAAAAATAGGGCTGAGGGTATAGCTTGGAGGTAGAATGCCCCTGAGTTCAATCCCCAGTACCGCAAAAAAAAA
>PVLC010029289.1:0-20296 GCA_004027655.1 Graphiurus murinus
AATGGGTACACCTACAAAGTACAGACCATGCTAGAGTTAGGAAAACTGGTGATCACTGTGGAAAGCTGAGAGAGGTGACAACTCACCACTTAGTATTACTGCCACCACAGTCTTTAGGTATTTGACTGTCTTCCACTAATGTATAAGTGCCTGTGGTACTGGTAAACATATGAGTAACTTGCCTACTGATACTAGTTGTTTAAACAAATAAAGGATCTGAATAGAAATACAAGAGATAAACAACTAACATTTATGGATCCATTTATTGTCTGGGCAAGGTAGCAGAATCCAAACATACATCATTTCATTTAAATCCTCATTAAGAACTAAAATGGCTAGTATTTATTAATTTTAAAGAAAATCATAACTGAATGTAAGAATATTAACTAGATTCCCATAGGCTGTATTATTTAGAAAGCTGGGGAGGTAGGATTAAAAGATGTAAAATCCTTGGTTTTGTATTTTTTTAAAATATTGCCCCTTAGAACCAGATTCTACAGAAAAGTAGTTGAAATCAATGTTGATTTGTAAGGTAAAAGAAGAATTAATGGTGAAGTAGGGCTTTAATCTAGACTCTGAATGATAAATATAATAGCTAATATTTATTGAGTATTTACTACTATTCTAAATATTTTAAATGTATTCATTCATTTAATCTTAACATTTAATGTTAAGTGAGTGCTATTATTATCATCATTACTATTTTCCAGTGGAGAAACTGAGCCAAGGGGAAGATATACTTTCACAGTCACAAAGCTAGTTAGTAGCTCTGTGGTTGAACTTTACAGACTGAAGCCCACAAAGTTTAATCATTATTATACTGCCTCATTAGGTTGAACAGTTACTAAATGAAAAAGTTGAAATAAAATTTAAAACACATGGCATGACACAAGGTAGGTATTCATTAAATGTTAGCTAATTTCTTTTTAATTTCTCAAATTCTACAATTATCATGACAATAATAATACCTTTAGTTTCGTGGCATATATGTCTTGCAAATAGACCAGTGCTAAAATGATGTTGAGGATTACTTATAGTAATGTTTACTCAAAGTACAGATTTCAGTAACAGTAGGGTATAAAACTACCCACAGTATTATACAAAAAATACAAAGGATGTATATATGGAAAAAAGTAATTAGAAAGTTATATCCCCAAAGTTTGAAAGTAAAGTATTTCTGGAAGATTGTGGGTGATTATCCTTGAGTAGGATATCTATATATTCTACAATGCCTATGAATGTTTTCCATAAGAAAAAATAAAAATGAACACCTGGGACAAATAACATTCCTATTTCAGAGAGGGAAAAACACTAGTGAAATTTTGTGTGAAATTTCACCTTTATTTAGTCATGGAGCTTGGATAAAGTCTATGGCTCTTCATTTCTAATTAGTATGTTTACTCCGACACCTCTTTTCTATTCAGTGGTTATCATTACTGAGGAATTCAAAAGTAATACAGGAAAAAAGCTTGTGGAGGTGGTTAGAGACATGCTGATTGAAAATGTACTATCAGACTCACTGGAAAGTCACCATGCTGCATCAGGCTTCTTAAGTTGTTTATTTAAACTATTTGTTTCTAAGTCAAAACCAATACTATATGTGGTAGATTGTATTATTTTCTTGAAACTTATAACAGAAGTTTATATCCATGCACTTTTCCATATAACTTTATTGTAACTCTCAGTATGGCATATGTTAATACCAGAATCACAGTACATATATTTTTGTCTCTTGGCTCTGAGCTTGGTTAAATGATTTGTTTTGACCAATGGAATATTATTAGACATGGAATGAACAGAGACTTCAGATAATTTTTGGGTGAAGAATTCTATAACTGTCACTAGTTTATTTTCCCATATTAAAGGTTGGTATACTTTTCTAAAAGTAAGAGAATTTTTTTTTTTTAGCAGAATATAGTTGCCCGGCGTGGTGGCACATGCTTGTAATCCCAGTACTTGGGAGGCTGAGACAGGAGGATCTGGGTTTGCGGTCAGCCTCAGCTACTTAGTGAGGCCCTTCGCAACTTAGTGAGAACCTGTTTCAAAATAATAAAAAAAAAAAGAATAAAAATAGAACTGGGGGTGTAGTTTAGAGGTAGAATGCCCCTTCGTTCAATCCCGAGTACTGCAAAAAACCACATCATGTCCTTTTATACTAGCTGGGGCCAAAATAAATGATGTGAAAAATTAAGAGTCCTTTTCCTAGAACATTCATAATCCTTCACCTTCTTCCATTCAGACTGGGACATTGGTTAAGCAGGAGAACACTTGTGGTGTCATCTTGACCACCACACTCTGCAAATAACTTCACGTATACATGTGGTGGGCATTAACATCCAGGAAGAACATTTTTAAACTTGCCATCTCATTGTCATTTATACTCTAGAGCTTCATTAGTTTTTCTCATGGAAGGGGAACTTTTCTGTGGTGTTAACTATCGAGAAGGTAGGTTTTACATTTCTGTTAGAAAAGAGGCACGGACAAGAATTTACCATGTCTCATTTCAGTAACACTTAGAATACCAGTAAATGTGACCAGATACTTCAAATGGTGGCAAATACTACCATTATTCCCAAGGTATCAAAGTTCCCAATATATGTTTCCCCATCTTAATGTACAGGAAAAATACTTAGATTCTACCCCATTGCCATGGGCTTACCCAGGGTCATTTGCAATGAAGTAAAATGTTACCTATTTTCTCTCACTTGATAAGGAATATTAGAAAACACAAATATATAACTTTTAGTAGGAATAATCTTGCATTTATTTTAATTTTAAAGAAGTAAAATCATATGCATATATTTCAGAAATGATTTGTAACAAGCATGTAACACTTTCCACACTTGATTGAAACATACACACAAAATATTATTTATCATTGGCAAAAAAAGTTATTGGTGTAGAGATTGTGAATTTATTCACTTAGCCAAAAAGTATTAATTGAGCACCTACTATGTGTCAGGACACAGGTGAATAAAATAGTATCTTTCTCTCCAAATGTTATAATCCATTGAAGTAAGCAACTGGGCTTTTATCTACCTTCGGGAACCTTCGGGCTATGGATGGGCAATAATTCATTGTGAGTAGTAAATAGTAGAGAAGAATTGATTGATGCAAAAAAACAACCAAACCCAAATACTTAGCTCATTTGGGGCTCCTTCCAGAGTAGTATGAGACAAAGGATTGAGTACAAGTAGTAATATGAAAGGTAATTTTAGGAAGCAGAAATGAGTGAGTCTGAGTCAGAAAGGAGAAAATGGCTATAAGGATATGTCAACTTCCAGGATATGTCTGGAAGCAACCACCAGGGACTTAATTCCTCTGGAATCTCTGAGACTTATACAAATGCTTCCAGAGGTATTCATTTGAAAGAAAAGGACCTCAAGCTCCACTCTTCTAGGTCCCCTTCCCTCACCCAGTGTTGATGTATTGAACTCTCCTAGCATCGAAAACATGCTATGTACTGGGGACGGGGTGCATAGAAGTATACCTCAGGTGGGAGTCTGGGTTAACAGAGAATCACTTCAGGGGCTGTTTAAATCAAAGGTGATTGAGAGATTAAACCAGAAGTGCCAGATACATATGCCAGAGGGTCCTATAAAGACTTAGTAGGACAATCTGGACATAGTGAGTGGCACATGCCTATAATCTTGAGGCTGAAACAGGAGGATTGCAGGTTCGAGGCCAACCTCCGCAACTTAGTGAGACTCTCAGTAACTTAGTGAGACCCTGTTTCAAAACAAAACCAAAAAATAAATAAAAGGGGTTGGGTTGCAACTCAGAGGTAGAATGCCCCTGGGTTAAATCCCCAGTCTCTCCCTACCAAAAAAAAAAAAAAAAGACAAAAATACTTAATAGGGCATAATATATTCTGCAACCTGATCCAGAGCCCACTAAAGGATGATCTGGGGAAAGTGAGACTGCCATTTTTTTTATTAAATTATATTTCACCCAAGGTGTCTCTGACTTCTGCAGAAAGTAAAAAAATTTTGAGAGTAAATTCTGACACTGTTCAGCTAAGAAACAGAGCTCATATAAAAATCCTGACACTCATTCACCAATTACTATGCTCTAGAAGTCTGATATGTATTAATCTTCCTGTGTTTCTAGGAAGAAATTTTTGAGCTACTTTAGGGAGCTTTTCCAAAAACAGTGATACATTTGTGCATCATTTTCCATGATTGGGCCTATTGAAAATTTTCCTGACAGTCTGAATTTGTGGCAATAAGCTCTTTAGTTTGTACTTTTTTGTTTGTTTTTATTAAAGTTGAGGAGGAATGGAAATTGTTTAAAGGTTGCACCTAAATGCATTAAGCTTGGAAGATTTCCACATAAATGAGTCCATTTTTTTTAGCAAGTTATTAAGACTTTTAAGCTTCTGTAAACATCTCCTCATTGCTGACAATATCTACTTTGGATAACCTTGCACTAGTAGTTACTGTGTTGCTCAGGAGAAAGATCAGTTTACTTTGCAACTCGTTAAGCAGCAGAGGAGTGTACTAGAGAATATTGGACTGAGGACTCAGAGCATCAGGTTAAACAACAAATATTTTCATGGTGACAAAAGACTTGATAAACCTCTCATTCCTCCATTATAATGTATTAAAAAAGAATTATATTTCTAATACCTACAAATGTGGTAGAGGCCGTGGTAGGTAGGTTACAGTCTCTTATATGAACATAAGTGGCTTTCCTTTGACAATGAGTGGCCAAAACTTAAAAAGAGAGAAAGTTTCAAAAAACAAATAAGTAAAATAAAGAGCTCCAGGGGTGATTTCAGCTGATCAATGTGTTCCATCTCTCATCCTGAGACATCAAACTTGGTTGCAGAGAAACCAAATGTCAATATTTACAAAGCTCTTTCCATTTCATATCCTGCTTCCTTTTTCTTTTAGGCTCTTTCTTCCCTTTCTCCTTCCACCCTACTCCCTTGATCTGCTTTACTCTTTTTCCCATTTGCTCTCATTTCCCAATGGCCCCCAATCCCCATTAGTCAGTCCCAAATCTGTTCATCCCGAAATAGGCTTCAGTGCTGGAAAAGAAAGGACCCCAAACAAAGGCCACTTCCAAGACAAGGCCCTCCAGAGGGTGCTGAATGGCGACTGGGGTGAACTGGACTGAGCAGGCTCATGCTCTGGAGGCTCTCAGCCCGCAAGCGATTAGACTTCAGCAGGCTTGATAGCTGTATCAAGCCTTCTGATTTCAAGGCTTTCACGGGCTGACAAGGACTTGCTAATTTCAAACTTTCTAACCAATTACAATCACAAAGAACTCAGGACAATAATCAGTGAGCAAAATGAAACTGCTGGAGTGAAGCAGCCCTCTGCAGGTTTCACTCTAGTGGCCCTGCCATGCAATGTGCAGCTGGGACTTTGCTTCAATAAGTAAATAAAAATACATTATAAAATACAAACATGCACAATGGATTCCACTTGCTGTCTTGTTCCCAGTAGTGGGGTGTGTTGGAACCCTGTCTTGCATTCAGCCCGTTAATTTCTGATGGTGTTAATTAAAAACTTTTGATGCTGGTTTGAATGGAAAATACCTCAAACAGTGTTTCCTTTATTGAAACACCAAGTTCCAAGTCTTGGATGATTAGGTTAAGCTCTGTCAGCAGTGAGACCAGCAGAAATGCTTTTCATACCATCTGCTTTGACAAAAAAAAAAAAGAAAGAAAGAAAAAAAGAATAGTAATAATAAATAAATAAATGAAAAAGAAGAAAAGAAACTGTTTAGGTTGAAAACTCCCTTATCTCAATCTATTTTTTAAAGACTAAATTGAAAATCCAGGTCTCTTAATGTAGAACATATGATTTTTTTTAAAAATCTTTTTTCAAACCCTTACAGAACATTCAAATCACCCAATGTTCCAAGACCTGAATTTTTTATATTTTAAAATGGGGAAAGCTGCTTAAAATAAGTGAATCAGCTGCTAAGTGATTTCTCTCTGTCTATTCCTCTACTGTCTTTTGAAAGACTAAAAAAATGCTTAAAATGGTATATGCAATTGATATGTGTGGCTTAAGAAGCTTAATATAATTACTGAGGACTCAGACTTTCTATTTAAAAATAAGAATAGGATGAGGTAATAGAAACTCTGAGTGGGGAGGATTCATTTCTTGTGAGATGTGGGAAGTGTTTCTAAATGTTTAATCCACTAACCAAGGTAAGGGGTGCAAAGCAGTAACTTTTCTGTCCTGGAAACCCAGAAGTCTGGGGATTCCCGAGAACAGTGTAAGAAGACAGATAGTGTGAGAGGTGCTATGCAGGAAATGAGCAAATAAAACTTCCACCTCCTCTACGCAGTGCTTCCATGCAGTAGTAAGCAAGCCAAGGGAATGTTCTGACTGGCTTTCAAGACTCTTTTCCAAATTTATAATTCAATCATCTGTTTCTTGGATATAGATGGGGGCCTGAGGCCTTGGATACCTATTTCAAGAACCTCCAAAATGTATCTTACAGATACTCTCTTCCCGGTTGTGCTTTAATACACTTAGCTTTATCATTTTTCACTTCTCAACCTGTTTGTTTACTCTATCTGCAAAATCATCTGAAGCCCTGAAAGACCACAAGACTTTCCTTTTTTTTTTTCCCCAGATGATGGTCTTTGTCACTCATTCTTGTTTTGATCTATGTACCTCTAAAAAAAGTATGACGTGCTCCAGAAAGGCAAACCATTTTGGCAGGTCACTTTCCTTCTCTCCCTAACCACAGGTACACTGACCACACTTTCTTGAAACAGTTTGCAGAACCCACCTCCAATTATGTGACATGATAGTGATCCTTCAGCAGCAACAACAACAATGCCAACAAGGACAATGACAAAAAGACCTAGCTATAAAGCATGTGAGGAGAATATGTAGAGTAATAGAAATAAAACTACACAAGGGAAATAGTTCCGAGCAAACCATAACAGGAATCTATTTGTCCACAAAATATAAGTAAATTGATAGATGATATTGCCTATAAAGGATTAGTAAATGTAATAGATATGTTGCAAATGAATGAGTTTAAAAACGATTTCCAGTGGAAAACATTTTTTTCTTTCTTTTTTTTTTTTTCTAGAGACTAAGTTTTTGTAAAACTTAATCCTTACTCTCTTCCCTCTCTCTAGCAGCAGAAACATCTGGTCGGTTTTAGATTCCCCTTGGATTTCCAACTTCAAAGGGAATTATAAAGAATAACAAATTCATGTACCGGGACTAAAAAAAAAATTAGAGCAGCAGGAGAGAATGGTAAAATTGTCCTTATTTGACTGCTAGTGACAGGCGCCACAGGCAGAACTATGAGAAAAGACAAAGGCAAGATCACCGGTTGACAACCAGAGTTCCTGCAAGGGACTGGATCTTTGGCTAGATGCAAATGTGCACAGGGTTGTTAACAATCCATCAGGAGATTTTTCCTTTCTTAAATTAAAAATAATTATAATCATGATAAAGTAAAAATAAAAAGAACAGGAAGGGAAGAAAAAATGATTCATTTAGCTGTCAAAAAGTTTGTTGAAATAATAACAAATAAGTCAATAAAAGTTTGTTGAAAGAATGATCTGGAGACACTCTTACAGATTCATTTAGCCTTTGGGTTTTTATTTGAGCAGAAGCAAACTGTGAATTCCAATTCTACCAAGGGCTGGATAAGCCATGCCAGAAGTAACTTTGGGTTCTCAAGAGTTCACCAGGCCCATCATGTCCTGGTAAAAGTTTGGCCCTCCAAGGACCTCAAAGTAGTTTCTGTTTCTTCTTTCCTCTGGATCCCTATTATCAAGGAATAACCAGAAATCAATGTTTCACTTGAGTGGAAGAATATGGTCTGAATAAACTGTTGATATTTATAATTGTGCCAACTTGTGTTTGACATTACTTTATAGAACTAGATTTATTCTCCTCTATCATTTTCCTAGACAACTGAAGCACACTTTTTAGAGTGCAGGTCTTGATGCAATCAAACATGAGAAAATGAGAACATCTAAAGAAAGTATAATTTTTCCATTATAATTATATCTTATAAACAGCCTTTCCTCTTTGTTTTATGTTCAGTGTATACATAAAAAAATAAACAAAGACATGCTTAACCAATCAACTTGTTTGTGGACAAAGAAAGAGAAATAGTTAAGGGCTAACATGTCTTTAAATAATTAATTACAAGAATCTTTAAACTTAGTATTCATAGGTTCTAAATGTCCACACCACAAATACATTAGATTGATTCACAGAGTGACTGTCAAATACCCAGAAAGCAAATTACTTTCAGCGAGGTATACATCAACAGCAGGTCAGGAACATTTTAATAGAGGAAGACAGAACCCAGAACCCATTCTGGCATAGTTTCCTATGGAACAGTCTCCAAAGAGAAGAACATCTTCAAAGTTTACTGTGCTTACCAGGCTATAGTTAAGAGTAAGAGATAACGATTTCTCCTCAGCATTCCAAGGTGAAGGACTGAGCTGTCTACAGAATCATCTCCTTGAACATGTGACTGGAATGGTCTTTTCATCCTTCCCTCACCACTCCAACTGAGTTATTTCAGTAAAGACCTGCCATAATTCTTATCCACATGGTAATTGTGTGTGATGGTGTGTTTATGTCCAATAAAATTGATCCCAAACTATGCCAGCTTCATGGAACAGAGACATGATAATCCAAACAAACCTTCATTTATTTATTTCTTTTGTGACTATAAGCATCTTTAGATCTAAAAATGAATATCCTGGCTTGGTGGGGGATCCTTACTTGCAAAGGATTCACTGCCCTAAATAAGTAGAACCATCCAACTATAATTCTGAACTTAACTAGGAGGAAGGTGGTAGAGGGTGTGGAATTACTACTTTATCCTAAGAAATGATGTTTTATAGCTTGAGTATAAATAAGGTCAGAAATGTAAAAAATGAACAAACACCAGGATCCCAAGAGGTCAAGCATAAGGCACACACACACACCAAGAAGAAAATAGTATTATTAATAATTATTAGTATAGTTATTATTATGATGAGGCTTTGATGATTCACATGGGTGTAGAATATAATACACAAGCTATTCTCCTCTATAAAAGGCAATTTATAGTTTAGGTTTATGTGACATGAGGCACATAATCCAATACCACACATTTGAAAAGGATGTAGAAAGAAGTGAAGAAGACATGCCTTTATTTTAGCCATAATATTGTTAGTATTAGTCTTAAAGATGAAAAGGTTAATTGTTTTCAAATATAGATACGTTGGGTTATGGTAAAATATCCTGTCAGCTTTAAAGTAGTAAAATGGTTAGTTCCTACCACCCGACTGAGTGCCTAGTCATCAGATCATCAGATACATTAATGGTCATTTGCTGATACTTTAATTATGGCAATGCCAAGTCAGGGTAAAGGAGAAATAGAAATGATTAGAAGAATGCAAGAAAATGATAGAAAAAAGAGTTTGTATTGTTTACACCATCTAGTCTAGCAAACTTTACAGATGCTCTCTGTTTGCTTGGATAGTTTATTGCTTGTGTTATTACTTTCTTTTTTTTCCATGTGCTTTTCTCTCCCAGATTTTGCTGAAAATATTTTGTATGTGTCCATTCTGTAAACCGTCATATTTTTCTAGAGATTTAGTGTGGTGGAGAAGCTCTTTTTTTTTTTTTTTTTTTTTGCTTCCCCAAGGGTTAGACACATCAATATTCTAGCTACTCACTTTCGAGGCCAATGGAAAATGTGCTTCTAAGATTAAATAGACCAGAGTAACACATAAATTCAGTTTATATGGAGGCAGTATGTTACTTAGTTACTCATATCCTGAATTTCTGATGAATGCAATACACCTGTTGGACAATACATTGCTACTAAACAGTCACTGACCTACAATTCAAAGACAGTGAGACAGGACAAATCTTGCACATAGGTTATTTACAGAGAGCATCATTCACACAGAACATTTCTCATCTGTGCAGCTCTTTCTGCACTGACCTGGTTTAGGCATGGAAAGCCGGCTCCTAGAAGTTTCTCTAAAACAGTCTTAGTATACACTAGAGAGATACAAACAGGATGCAATGCACCGTCTCCTTCCCCTCAAACATAGTGTTTTAAAACATGACAAGACTATTATCACACAATTCCCACTTTTCAGATTTTCTAACAGTCCAATGTTCCCATCACACACTTTTCAATTCTTCCAGTAAGCTTTACGAACTATAAACTTTTGAATATGGTGTTACATTTGGTCTAAGTAATCTGTCACATTTACCTAGTATGGGTTTGGCTGTAGCTAGATTAGAGTCTCAAGTAGGCAAAGAACTGTGTTTTCCTTTTACCTCAGATAAAGAATTGTATACAACATGTGCATTTGTCCAGTAATATGCATAATTAACAGGTCTGGCATGCAATGATCATTCTAAATTTGAATCAAGTAAATGTCCTAACGAGCATGAAATATTAATGAATTAAATGTTATGATGTCTGGGGTCTGCTTTAAAATAACATAGCAGTATAACAGGAAACTGATAAGCCATGAGTTAAGCATTGTATAAGTTGGATGATAGGTACATGGGAATTCATTCTTATAATCACTACATTCATGTGTTTGCAATCTTATTTAAAATAAACTTAAATTTATATACTTATGTGAACTTTTATTCAATTCAGTATTTGTTGGGTGATTCATTTACTGTTTATTTTCACAGAACTGAGGAAATATAAAAAATGAAAAATAATAATAAAGGTCTTGTTGGACATTTAAGTTAGATGAGCTATTACTCTTCAGGAATAGTATATATTTATTTAAAATTTCTATAAAGGCTATGCAGTTACATATAAAATTCTTAGGTTATATTTTGAAAGCAAGACATAAATTATATAAAAAGGATGTTCATGACATGTCTAAAAAATATATCCTCAGGGGAAAATGAAAGCAAGAAAATATATCATATGGTTATTAATGATTGAATTTAAATTATAGAAATAATTACTTTAATTTTTCTTCATTTCGATCCTATGTATTTTTCTAAATTATTTTTAATAAGCATGTATCATTTAAAAATGAAAATAAATATTTATTCATTAGTGGAAAAGATGTGCCCTTCTTTCCCAAGGAAGTTTTCATTTACAAAAGCAGATAAACTGCAAACACACAGAATAGCCCTGATAGTTTACATTTTCATACCTAGAAGTAAAATAAAGTGGTGGGGAAGCCGATACAGATTTTATCTGATCATAGAAACATAAAGAGCTTTCTGGGCACTGGAGGAAATAGGGGAGAAACTGGATTCTTTGCTAGCCAACACGAGTGTAAAATTCAGGTCCTTTTGTGATGATATCATTTTGTGATAAATGCAAAGGGAGTGACAAATTAAAATTACCAAATAAGCCAGTTCCTTAAGCTCTTAAGGCTCACACTGATAGGAGTTGGGTAACATAACAAGTAAAGCATAGGAGTAGGGAGGGAGAGGGAGTTAAAATCCTAAAGCTTCACGGCCTTCAGTGGAGAGATGGATATGCTTAGAGAGACAGAGATAGATGAGCAACAGAATTAGAAACAACAACCTAGTGACAACTATGGATTGTGTGCACTGGATATGGAAAGTCCCTGCTAGAAACAATCTTTATTACCCTAAGAGATTATTTTCCTCATTTTATGACATTCATATAAAATGAAGTCAAGAGTGTAGCTTTTAAAGGTTTGGATGAATATGATGTTCATGACTAAATAGGCCTGGATGGAGCCAGGCAGGACATAGTCAGATGCCAGGCAAGTCACTCCTTCCCTCCTCCTCCCTCTCCAGTGCATTTGCCAGTGCATTTCAGTTCAGGCTGACCTCTAGCAAACTCAGCTTTTGCAGGCTCTGTTTGACTTGATGATGCTCTACCAATATATCCTTGCTTCTGATCTAGCTCTCCTCCCAGACACTGAAATACCAAGAATTCTAAGAAATAAAAATGCCAATCTTTTTGAAATTTTACAAATTTTCCCTAAAGGATACCGAGTCAAAACTTCAAACCTACATTAACTTGCAGCTTTGACCTAGGTCCTCTTATTTAACTTGTAAAGATAAGGAATGGCCTTATTCATGTCTCTACAGGGCATTTTCTCTTTCTGTTTGTGGGTATATATAAGAATAATTACCTCTGCTTTGAAGATTGATCCAAATGAAGCAAATGCATTTCAAATTTGCACAATATTATAGGATATTAATGGATAATTCAAAGTATCACATTTTTGACCAGGGTTGTGTGTGTTTGCTTATGCCAAAACATTCAGTGCTCCATCTTGGAAACATCTGTGCCCCTTTTTACCTTATTACACTTTCTGTCCACTCATGAATCTCTGAAAAATATCTCTCTGGAGAGACTTCCAAACAGCCCTTTGAATACTTCCATCCCTGTGTAGCTAAGTTATTTGAAAATGTTTGTCAATATCTGTGATAATGAATTCTTGGAATCACATTTCCTATCCTTCTAAATGACGATATTTCAAATGAACACTAAGATATGAAAGATCTACCTTTCACCAATGTTAAAACACAACACGTTTTGTTCAAAGGTAGTACTTGAGGCGGCAGACTCATCACATTTCTTAGGTTTAATTTTTTTCTGAAGTTGGTAGAAATATATGTGACTGCTTTGCATCTCAATGTTGTGGACTGCCATTTAGAGGTAATGAAAGTTACTTACCAGTCAGCAAGGTTGTGAGGAATATCCAGTTAGCGATGATGAAAGAGTCTGAAATGAAAAGAGTAGTATAAACACCAGGCATATATTTCAATAAATGTATGGTAACATGGCAATCACAGAAAAATATCCATTTGTTACTCATTTTGAGACACTGATACTTTATAGGAAGTTAAAGGTGCTCCCCTTTGGGAGTGAAAATCCCATTATGCATTGAAAAGATAGTTTTTGTAATGCCTGCATATTTAACTTGAAGGTCTCTAACCAGTTGCAACCAGTTATGAAAGATTCGCTGCCCATTTCTGCAATTCCCTGTAACTTGTGTTGAGAAAGTTATGTTTTATGGTTAATTATCCATGGTCTGCTAAAAAAATAAATCAAGTCATTGTGAACCACTAGAATTTGCAGCTCCATTTGAACTTTTCTGTACTTTTGATTAAACATTTTGAAAATAAAAAGAAACTGGTTTCTCCTTGTTTTGGGTTGTTTGTTACTTGTGTTCTGGATATAAATATTGTGGCAATGGTGGGAGAACAAGCTATGGATTATTTGCCCCTGGTTTCACAAGTTGTGTTACTGGCCTTATCCTTCATGAGTATACATAAATGTATAGTATTATATTCCAAGTCCAATGAGACAAAGGGAATGAGTGAACTGAAATCTTTTAAAACTAAAACCTTTTATGCTAAGTCACAGAACAACAAAACAAACCCCAAATTAACATTTAAAAAGCTTCTACTGTCGAGTAACAAAGTCTTCAAATATTATATAATATGCATTTTAAAAATTGCTTGGCTAACAAGCAGCAGCCTATTAATAATTCCCCAAGTTTTTATTTTCAATGCCTTTAAAATTTAGAATCCACAGGTGGTTTTTCCCAAAGATCACCCCAACCTTCCAAAACCACCAGCACCGCAATGAAAGCCTTGAAAATGACCAGCATGACGAACTTGAGCCAAAACTGAGTTAGAATGGTCAAGGATTTCTAGAGCTAAAAGCAATGAAACACTATGTAAAATAATTGCTAGACACACAATTTTTCTATAGTTATCATCTTAGGACCTATATAAATAAAAGAAGTCCAAAGATAATTGTTCAGAGGAAATGAGAAAAGCCAAGATCCAAAGGACCCTGTGGCAGAGTGCAAGAGGAATATATTTGAGAGTCAGAATCTTAAGTATCTAACACATTTGCATATGCAATTTAATGAGGATCACCAAGGTAGCTTGCCAAAAATTATGTTTTTTAAATGAGCCAATAGTCTATGCAGTACTGACCACTAAAAAGGACCTCTGAAAAGATGTAAAACTGCCTTCTGAAATTTGATACTTTTATACAGACAGAGATGGGGCAATAAGAACTTAAATGGAATTATACCTCCATTACTAGGGGATCTGAAGAGCACTGCATATACTTTCTTTGTACCCTTTTATTACTAGCATGGCTTCCTAGTTACTGCATAAGCTCTGGGGGAAAGCTACAGCAGGTCCCTTATCAAAACACAAAATATTGATGAAGCTTTGACTATGTACCAGGCACAGTGGAGATGATTTTCCTTGAGAAGGTAAGTCAGGGATATAGGTTCGTGTCACAATATTAGAAAGCATCTACTGAGCCGGGCGTGGTGGCGCACGCTTGTAATCCCAGCATTTGGGAGGCTGAGACCGGAGGATTCGGGTTCGCGGCCAGCCTCAGCTACCTAGTGAGGCACTCCGCAACTTAGTGAGACCCGGTTTCAAAATAAAAGAATAAAAAATAGGGCTGGGGGTGTAGCTCAGAGGTAGAATGCCCCTGAGTTCAATCCCCAGTACCGCAAAAAAAAAAAAAAAAAAAAGAAAGCATCTACTGCTATTGCCAATAGCAAGAAGAGAAATGAGGTTGAAAGAGTTGTGAAGCACTTATGAAAAATTAGAAAATGTATAAATTTTCTAGTTTTTGTATGCTCTGGGAATAGCAAGTTTACATCAACCAGTCCTTCCTAAACCTGGATCCTATATTAAAAAAGAAAAACTAAGTAGGCTATATGTTCCCAGGGCTATGGTTACAATGGGAAATGAGGGCTGTGCAGGCTTGGTTGGTGTAGTGGACTTGGAAAGGTCAGTCTTGCATTAGTATGTTTCAGAGAGCATGAAGACCCAACAAGATGGAATTGGAACCTGTCTTGACACAAGGAGGCAGGCAAAAATGTTTAGGGTGTTTCTTCTACTTCCGTAATAACCAGATGCCTCCAACAGCTTTTTACAAAGAAGAAAATGCTGGTCCCTCTCCCCATTGACGTTACAAGTTTGTTTTTGTTTTGTCTCATAAATCTAGGCAACTCGCTTAAAAATTGGGGTATTTACAATAACTTCCTATATACAGAATTAAACATAAAAATAAGACCTTGGTTACAGATTATTAATCATGGTAAAATTACATTATAAAGAGTACACTTTACATTTTACTTAAACACGGACAATGTTTATCAAGCTAGTACTATGTGCCAGGCACAACTGAGATGATTCTGCTTGATAAAGTAGTGCAGGGACAAAGGTTCTTTTTGTGACATTAGAAAACAACCATCACCACTATCAATAGCAATGAGAAAAAGAAATGAAGTTTAACTTTTTATAATCGGGTACCAACATGCAAAAGTGCATATTGGAACCCAAACTTAGCTGTAATACATGTGGAAGGACATTTGGAAAAATATATGTGTGAATATGATTTTCTGGTTAAACACTCGGATATTCTGATCAATTTTCATTTTGTTATTTTTTCATAAACAAATCTCTGAACTGTAGATGCTGTCAAGGAAAAAGAAATGCTGAAAGAAAAATTCAATATAAAATATTTTAAAAATATATACTAGTTTAGTCATTATTCAAATTAAGACAACAAAAGATTATGTCCCTATGTTATCATAAATAGGGAGACATGATAATTCCAGTAATTAATCTTGATCAGCCATTTTTTAAAACTCAGAGCCATTGTATTCAGGTGACAACACCCCCCCAAAAACAGAAAAAAACTCTGCTGACTCTTTTTGTGCACCAGAGTTTTCTATACAAGGGAATTTTAAATTGCAGTAGCTAACACTGAGAAAAAGTTAAAAAAAAAAAAAAAAAAAAGAGATGCCCTGAAACTTTTTCCAAAAAATTAAAGGACAATATTCATTTCACAACTTCAGTAAAATCATATCAATTTCTCACAGCTTTAACATTCAGAATTAAACAGTACCTAAAAAAAAAAGCTGATCCCAGATACAAGGAGATGAGGTGCCACAATAGTTCCTACTCATATACTAATGATCATATCTGTTCTCTCCCACCCACCTTTCACATCTGACTGCATTAAAGACAATAGAAACTACCACCATATACACTTCCTTCCGACAAATCCCTAACAGTGCTTAGGTACTGTGTTCTCTATCATTTTATATTCATTTTATAACCATTTGCTAGGCAGACACAAAAAGGAAGAACAAAACCAAACCAAAGATCTCTCCAACCTTCCTTATCAGACATATGTTTGGTTCCCATAGGACATTAGTCAGTTAAGTGAAACAAAATATTGTAACAGGGAAGAAAGACTGATAAATCACATACACATCTCCCTATGCTGCTGTTTAAGCTGGGAAGGGAGTTACTTCAACGAAAAATGGAGGGTGTGAGCCGGGCGTGGTGGCGCACGCTTGTAATCCCAGCATTCGGAAGTCTGAGACCGGAGGATCCGGGTTCGCGGCCAGCCTCAGCTACCTAGTGAGGCATTCCGCAACTTAGTGAGACCTGGTTTCGAAATAAAGAGTAAAAAATAGGGCTGGGGGTGTAGCTCGAAGGTAGAACGCCTCTGAGTTCAATTCCCAGAACTGCAAAAAAAAAAAAAAAGAAAAGAAAAATGGAGGGTGTGGGAAAGGGGTGAAGAGCTACAGAGGGACAGAAAGAGAGAGAGAGGAAAAAAAAGAATCATTTTTATTACATATTTAGAATTAAGGCAAGTCAGTACCATGAATCCAAAGGTGTTACAGGGAGTAGTGTGACAGAAAGCTCTAAATGAGAATTCTAGAAACTATAGGTTCTTACATAGAACTGCTGGTTAGGGGTGGAATTCTATAGACAGTGTGAATCAAGTGTCCCTGTGGTAGCATCTAGATGTTTCTCCTTTCATTAAGGCTTTGGGGTTTGAATGTATTTTGTCATGAGAAAAAAAAAAATAGAGCATTATACAACCTCTAAAGTAAAAAGCAAGAGAAAGACTGGTTTATATAACTGTTTTTTTTACATAAATATTACATCAGGATACATTTCAAGTGAAAATTCGGTGCATGTGTACGCATGTGCACCTGCGCATGCACACACACATACACACAAACACAAATACACAGTCTTCCTTATCCTCTTTCTATTTTAAAATTAATTTCATGCTTAGAATATTCTTGATTTTTTCATAATATAAGTAAAAATGCCTCACAATTATTTTAGTCTTATATTACCTGGAAAACTCATCATATCACAGAGTGTCACAAAGTCCTGTTTCCAAACCAGTTAAGGCTCTGACAATTATGGGATGCTTTGCTACAGCCCAGGGCAACTAGAAATGGCCATAGATGTTAACTAACTCCCTTCTAAACAGTCTGAGAAAAAAAAAAAAAAGAAACTGTAAGTTTCCCCATCTGTTATTTCCTTTCTTTTTTTTCCTTTTTGGCTGTGGAAAAGTAAAATTATGCAAGAGCTTTTGAATGTAAAGGCTGTGTGTGCTTTTTCCCTTTTTGTCTCTGTGTACCGGTTATGTGATGTTGCATAACTGAGTAGAGAGTAGGCGGTTAGCGTTTACTATTGATTTACACTATGCTATCTAATGAATTCAGAGCACTAAAAAAATAAAAAAGGAATGGGAGGGGGAGAGAGTAAAAAAAATTGGTGAGGGACAGAGAGAGGAAAAAGAAGGAACTAAGAGTGAGAAAGAGCTTATTTAGAGAAACAATTCTAATGTCTGGAATAAGTTCATTTTTATTTCCTTTAGCCCTGACTTTTGGTTATTGTTCAGGTCTCAGAAAAATGGATTTGAGCTAGTGACCCCAATATTCCAATCCTATTTCTAATGAGAATTACTGGCAGGTGAATGTTTGAAAGTACAAATGTGTCAAATTACTGGAAAGCAATTCCACTAAACTGTCAGACTTCTCCATATGCACCTATTTATCATTCTTTGTATGCATTTGTGAATCTGTATCTGTGATAGCCAATGCTATGGTCCAAGTAGTTTACCTAGTTGCAAATATTACTTGAAAACACACAGGGTTATCATCAGGGCAAAGAAAAGTATTTTATTTTGTCCATCTCCTTTAAAACTACATAAAGAATATATGTAGATATCTTTGAATAGGTCACATATTACTTTGGAAGAAGATATGCCAAGTTATTTGGCTGAACAGAACAGTTCAATATAAGATACTAAAAGAGAAATAAGAAAAGACAGTAAACTGAAGAACAGTACTTGTAGAAGAAATTTAAATAATTTCTTATATTGTATCTATAAAGTTTTAATCAGGACCCATCTAGACATTTCCAATTGTCCAAGACTGACTAGTGCTTTCTGTGCTATTCAATAAATTTCCAAATATTAGCCTGGAAAGTGTGAGTAAAGGTGATTCTGCTTCTTGGTATAGACCTTCCTATAGCTGAGTGCTCTCTAATGGTTGACAACATCCACTAAAGCAAAAAGGAAAAAATAGAAGTTTTCTATATTTATGGGGAGCCTGAGGACTGGGCAAGGAACTTATTTCCTTTCTGAATTTGTGTTTGTAAATGGTGACTGAGACAAATCACAGGAGTTATCCAAAGGAAAAGCAAGTGTTTGGGATTAATTTCTGATCATCTAGTTGCTTTTTTTCACCTATTATACCTTAGAAATGTTAAATGAATGCCAACTCCATCCATTTGTCTAAGATGCTTTAAGGACCAATGTCAGTAGCACACAGTTGTATACCTAGCACCCAATACCTGTGGGCCTTTCTCTGTGCTCAGTAAATATTTGTTGAAACTATAAAATGATTATGGAAGAAACATGTCTGTAGGAAAAGTGAACTAAAAAAGCCTCAGAAAGACATATTCCAATGTTTTGCAGAAAATCTTAGGCTGTACTACTTTATCATTTATCTGCAGGCAAAATAACAATGTAAAGAAAATATCGGACAGTTACACTTGGGATTGGTTGACTTCAGTTGCATTTTGTTAGAAAAAAGCTTAATAAAAATTGCAACACTGATAATATCAGCAAAGTTTTGTGTTCATTTCCACCTGCCATTTGGGGGTATTTTTTCATTTCAGTCCTGGGCACAGAAAAGTCCATTTTAATTTCCATGAATGCATTCTAAAGGAAAAGTCATGGGATATCAACATAATTCATCTTTTAAAAATACTGAGAAGAATGTGTCCATTTAGTAATAGGAGAGAATATGGCTTTTTTGTTGAAGGGCAAGGCAGGTTGAGTTTTGATTAGGTTATGCAAATTTAAATTAATAGAAGGGCAACCAAGAATGTACTGATTTCCATTTTCTCAGTTAAACTGGAGTTTTATGAGAAAAAAAAAGTTCTGGATTAGAAAGTCAGAAATGCCATCTTTCAGTTAATTGGAGAATAAGACCTTTAGAGAAAGAATTGCAAGTGCAATCTCAAAAATTCTAGTTGAAGATTCAACTAAAAACACGTTTGACCATGGTAGCTACATTGCTTTTTAAAAAACAGGGCTATCATCTTGTTAACTCTTTAGGATTAGCTAAGCATACACATTTCAGTCAAAACTTCCAAAAAGTTTTTATTTATTTATTTATTTATTTATTTATTTATTTATTTATTTATTTATTTATTTATTTTTATTGTAACTTTGGCCATTGTTTAATGTAATCAATTTCAACAACTTTAGCATCCTGGCAGTATGTCAACAAGATCATCTGTGTACTTTTTCATTTCATGGATTCTGAAAAGTGGTTGAGAACTTGCCTGTTATCCTCATTTTATATATGAAGATTCCAAGGCTCAGAATTAATTTTCTCAGGAGCATGTATTTTGAGACAGAGCGGGGACTAGAATCTAAAGCTCACTATTCATTTTTCTACAGCATAGACTAAATCAAAGTGTGTAAATTGAATCTTATTTTAAGTGCCATAGGGAAAGATTTCAAAGGATTCTTTTATAAGACAAGGAATCCTTACATTATGTAAAATGTTCACCTCAAAGCTATCCTATACTTAATTTTTTATCTTAAATGTGAACCTTCAGTTTAAATTGTAGTTTCACCTCTTCTTCCTCTTCTTATTTTTTTTTAATCTCTGAATAGAGTTGTGTTGCTTCCTATCTTCTCTGCTTATCTGTTTCTCTTCAGATTTTAAATTCTTCCTTTTTTCACTTTTCATCTGTTTAATCCATATTTATTCATTTTTCTCATAGAAATAATATTTTTGTTAATGTGTTTTGATAGTCTTGGAAATTATAACAAAAGAAATTATAAATTTAGTAATATATAGTTAAGAGGCCTTTGGTATAAACTCAAAAACAAAAATAAAACCTTGCAATAGGATATTGACAACAGAGGGTAAACAACATCTGTAGGGCTTCCTCTAGAATGCTGCAGCCATTGAGACTTCTGTATTGTCAGCAAGGACACTGGGGCCTGGGGA
>PVLC010029290.1:0-20303 GCA_004027655.1 Graphiurus murinus
CAGTAAGAGCCAGAGTTGTATTGAATTAGAGGTTTTTATACACTGCTAAGGCAAAGAACCGAAATGTATGGTCATTCTACTAAGTCAGTCCAAAAGTACTTGTTAAGCACTCTCTGGTGTCTCCTATTGTGCAAGACACAAATATAACTATAACTAATTATTTGTTGTAGTTATATTAGTGTGGCTTATCACAGGGAAAGCAGATTTCTATACAACTGGAAAGTAGTCAACCAGCAAACACTTATTGTGCTATTTTCAAGGGATTATACAAGCTCCTATCAATGTAAGGACTTTTCTGAGTTGACAGTGATAAGGAGGAACATATTGAAGGAAGTTGAGTATATGATTAGGAAATTTGGCAAAATATGTTTTGTAAGAGAACCTATGAATCTAAGTGTTTCTCTTTCTAGTCACCTACAGATGACTACCCTGCTTTGAGAAAACAGTAACTGGGTTTTGTTTAATAAAAACTGCTTTAAGTATCAGAATAATATGGAGTTGTGAACAAAGATGTCTCTTCCCTGCAACTGCACAAAGCTGTTGATTACACTGAATACCTTAGAGTCTAGGGCTGTTGTAGTTCTCACTGGGAGAACATTCCTAAATACTTTTTCTCTCAGCCCTGTGTCAAGATATGGTACATTAGTGAATAAGGAAGAGATAAGGCTTATATATTTTGATAAAAGTTGGGGCACAATCCCCCTTTAATACTCACTGACCTAAGATCATGCATTTTGAGTATGCAAGGGCTCCCACTCTTGTTTTCTCTCATAGTAGCAGAGATGCTCAAGGGATAAATGTGTAACTTCTGTCAGGCATGGAGGTGCATGCCTGTAATCCCAATACTTTGGAGGCTGAGAAGGGAGGATCACAGGTTCAGGATCAGTCTCATCAAAGTAGTAAGACTCCATAACCTAGTGATATCCTGTTTCCAAAAAAAAAAAAAAAATTAAAAAGGGCTGGAGGAATAGCTTGGATGTAGAATGTCCCTGGATTCAATCCCCAGTATCACCAAAACAAACAAACAAACAAACAAACACCCTTCTTGGTCCACAACCCCAGACCCAGCATATAAGCTTGAAGTGAATCCTATGGTTCTAATCCAGTTTTATTTTCCTCTGTTCCATAACTGCTTCATGCTCATTGTCCACATAAACCTTGGTAGGACGGGTTGGTGAAATACGTTCTATTATGTTTAGGGCATGACAACAGAACTATAAGATAAATGAAATATATATTGTATGTATATCAGGGTCCTTGGTTTTATTAGTAATTCTTGTCTACTTAAGAATATAGGACAGATTCATAAAAGGATCCTTTTAAAAAGGAGCATGTGTTTAGTGCCAAATAAGTGACTTAAACCAGTGAAGCATAGCAGGTAATTTGTTTCTAATCATACAGTAGCAAATTTTGCAAATTATTTGCCTTTAGAGCAGTTATAAAGATAATAAAAAACTTTCTCATTTACCTTCATTTCAGTAATTTTCTTAAATTGGTGAGAAAGGAGTGGAATTATGATACCACCTATCCAGAAATTACAAATTTTGCATAACAATAAATAATTTCACATGCAAAGCTAATCTATTTTCCCACCTGTGGGGATAGGGAAAGGCCAAAAACAAATTTATACACAGAATTTTGGAATTTCCTAATAGAAACAATTATTGAAAGTTGATCATTTGGGGCATTTTTGTAGAGGACATGAGAGTAAAGCTCACCTTGACTGAAGTATGGAATTTAAGCAGACTGTAGAGGGATCATGGGGAGAGGGAGCAGGTTGTCACTGCAGGCCCTAGAAGTGGCGAGTAACAGAATGACATAGCACAAGGAGGACTAGCAATGCAGTGAATGGTTGTTATCTGGCAGGAAATTCGCTACGTACTTCACATTATTTCACTTAGTGCTCAAAAGAACTTGGGAAAACTGGGATTATTTCCTCAATTTTACATATAAGGAAATTGATCTCAGAAAAGAAAAAGCAAATTGCAGCCAGGTGTGGTGGTGTACACCTGTGATCCTAGTACATAGGAGGAGGGCAGGTTTGAAGCCAGCTTTAGCAACTTATCCAGTTCCTGTTTAAAACAAACAAAAAAAGCTGGATGTGGCAGTTCACTGAGAAGCTGAGACAGGAGGATCATAGGTTCACAGCTAGCCTCAGCAACTTAGTGAGGCCCTCCACAACTTAATGAGACCTTGTTTCAATATAAAGAATAAAAAATAGGACTGGAGGTATAGCTCGGAGGTAGAATGCCCCTGGATTCAGTCACCATTAACACACACACACACACACACACACACACACACACACACACAGCTGGGCATGGTGGAGCATGCCTGTAATCCTAGTACTTAGGAGAGAGACTGAGACAGGAGGATCACAGGTTCACAGCCAGCCTCAGCAACTTAGTGAGGCCCACTGCAACTTAGTGAGACCCTGTTTCCAAATAAAAAATAAAATGAGGCTGGGGGTTATAGCTCAGAGGCAGAATGCCCCTGGATTCAATACCCAGTACCATAAAAATAATAATAAATAAAAAGTGCTGAGGGTGTAGCTCAGAGGTAGAGTGTCGCTGGATTCAATCCTCAGTACAAAATAAATAAATTGTCCAGGATTGACCAGGTAGGAATTGAAGTAAATTAAATATGGCCACAAGTTCTTTTCAGTAGCTCTCATCAAGGCCACCATCTAAGAAAGCTGGTCTAGCCTTCTGGAGGCTAAGAGGTCAAAGGAAGGTTCCACATAAGCGAGACACATAAGTGAAGTGATGGTGAATCTTCCAGCCCAGCTGACCCTCCAGCTGAATGCAGCAGCATGTAGGAGCACAGGTAAAGCCTGTGCCCAGAAGAAGTGCCCAGCCAAGCCACATAAGTGTGAGGAAGAGGAAATTGCTGTTGTTCTAAGCTGCTGTGCTATAGAGCTTAAAGAACGGAAACAACCAGGTTCTGACATAAGGTCTTCCTTGTTCCAAGACTGGTATTCTTTCCATAACACATATTACCTCTTTGTCATCTATAACATGGGAATCCGTAATAAAATAATCCATAAGTCTCCTTTGAATGCTTAATAAAACTACATTAGTAGAGCCATGGAATTGGAAAATGTCAGGATGTATTTGGAAAACAGTAGACCAGTCTAAGTAAGGTGGAAGGTTGTCATAGAAGAATCGGTAGAAAGACTCTTGCAGCACAGTGATCCAAAATGAAAGCCAGGTTTGAATCCTAGTTTCACCACTCAACAGCTTTGTGACTGAGCAAGTCATAGGCCCTCCTTGTGCTCTGGTATTCCCATCTGTTAAATAACAAAAATAGAACCGTCGTCAAAGGCTTGTTGTATCTGAGTTAACACAAGTGAAAACTTAGAGAGGGACTGACTCACAGTGTGCACTGAAGACATGAGCACCAAGTAGATGGGGAAGAGAGCTAGGCAGGGAGCCCAGCCTGCATCCAGGTGAAGGGACTGCCCAAAAGGCAGTGTTTGATTCTGGAGATGATGTTTTCTGGTGGCAGTAGCAAAGACCTTTTAAAAATGTAAGAGTCTGGGAAATGTTTATGGATGGACTACTGAATTTTTTGTTTTTTGCATCCTTGTGTCAAAAGCAGAGAAGGCTTCTATTATTGTGATAGCTAGTATAATTAGTCCTTTCAGGGCAACAAATCCTTAGCATCTACATTATGTGATCGCCTATAAAGTATTTCACATTGTTTTGTCATTTGATCACTCCTGTGCAAAGAATTGTGAACCATGGGCTCAGAGTTCTAGTCACTGATTCAACAAATAGTTATGCAGCATTTGATATGTTCTGGGCTTCTTGCTGGGTCCTGGGGGGGAAATAATGGTAAGGGGAAATGGAAATAGTCTCTGTTTTCATAGAACTTACAGTAAAGAGATGAAGTAAGCAGGCAATTCATTACAGCATGAAAAACTTTTTTGTGTCAGGGTAAGTATGGGATACTATAGGGTGCTTATAGAAAGTATTCCTGACTCAGACTGGGGAAACAGATCAAATAAAATATATTTTACCTTCTGAAATAAAGTGATCTAAATGGATACCTAGAATATAAGTAGTAGATGGCCAGGATCATGCCTGAAGTTTTACCACAAGTCAAGACTAATGAGCTCATGCTGAGAAGTATGAAGAGAATATTGCATTAATAGGATGTGGTCTCTGGTATTGGAGTTTCGTTCCTAACAGCTGAGAAAAGGACACAGTCTAGATGACAAGAACCTAGGGGTGATTAAACATTATACTGAAACTGACCCCAGTGACCCCCTTCCTCCAGTCACACGCTACCTGCCTACAATTACCAGTCAAATCATTAAGCCATCAGTGGATTTGTCCACTGATGATACTAGAGCCCTGCTTCAGTTATTTCACCTTTCAACATTTCTGCATTGCCAACACAAGAGCTTCTCTGGAGGACAACTCATATTCAAACCATAACATCTGCCTAAGACCCACCCTTTCTTCCTGGAACAGTAACCCCCTTCTTTTTCAACACTGATCCCCTTGCTCTAATCATATAGTTCTAGTAAATTCTGGAAGTCATGGCATCCATCACCCTTGGCACAGGGGTGGATATGTCACTATAAGCCAGGGTGAAGGGAGATTTTTCCAATTGGGAGTAATGGCAGGGGCTTGGAGCCCCTCTTAGATGGCAGAACTGTGATATGGAGCTAATAGTCATGTCCATTGCTGTGTGGAGGAAGCCAGTCTATGGTTGGTGGGCTGACACCCAGACAGAAGAGGAAGGTGGCATGGGTTGGAGCTAGGAGAGTTAGGGAGAGGAGAATAAGATTGCAATCTACCTGCTGGGCAGGGAGACCCATGTCTGTAATACTAGCTACTTGTGAGGCTGAGGCAGGAGGACTACAAGTTCAAGACCAGACTAGGCAATTTAGTGAGACCTTGTCTCAAAATAAAATAAAAAGGGCCACGGGGAAAGGGGAGTATAGCTCAGAGGTAGATGTCCCTGGGTTGAATTCCCCGTACAACAAAATAAATAAAAAGGGCTGGAGATGTAGCTCAGTGGCAGAATGCTCTTGGGTTCAATCTCAGTAACTAACACACAACTAACTCTCTCTCTCTCTCTCTCTCTCTCTCTCTCTCTCTCTCTCTCTCTCTCTGTCTACCGTGTAGCACTATTTTGTCTATTTCCAGTTACAATTTTGCCCTTTACATGAAGCAATAATTTTGTCTTTTGACATTCTGGGGTTTCTGTCCCCCCAAAAGGATTACCAGACTCTCAGGTCATAAACATGCAGAAAAACAAAGGGAAGTGTGTAATGGGAACATCAAGTATCAGATAACCAAGAATCTGATCTTGGGTTACCATGGGTTAGCGATGAGCTCCTTTTTGTTACTCGATGTTGGATAAGGAATTTTCCCTCTCTGAGACTCTGGTTTCTATGAGCTATGAACTGTTTGAAAGAGGACAAGTTTTCCACTGGAAGTGACGACTTATAGCCCAGCTTCCGTGGAACAGTCCCTTACTTCTCATGTGTTTCATATTTTTATGATTTACCAAGTGGTGCTTCTGAATTGCTCCTCACAAGACTTGACATGAACAGGGGCGGATTGTCCCTATCTTACCTCAAAAATACGGGGGTGAAGTGATTTGCCCAAAGTCATCCTTGAACCCAGGGTGTAGCTAGTAATGTTTCCACCATCCCAAACTCTGTGTTCATTTAGGTAAAAACATTGAAATGGCTCAGAATATGTTGTTCATTCAGTCAACAAATACTATGGAGTCTGTGCTAGGGTAAAATGCCATTCTAGGACCCAGAGTATAGTGCTGAGCAAGACATAGGCTCTGCCCTTGCCAAGCTGATAGTCTGTCATGTGTATAGCCCAGTAAACAAGCAATTCGAATAACATGTGGTAAACAGGATGGTAGGAGTCCTAAGGCAGACAGAAACAGCATTAAACTTGTTCTGATGAGTTCAGAAAGGATTAGCAAGATCACTGCCAGTTCATATAGGGCCTTCCTGTGAATCAGAAAAGGTGGGGTGGATACCCTTTCCACAAAACTTGACTACCAACTGTCAGAAAATTGTATTTAAAATGTATAGCTGGAGCTGGGCATGGTGACACACATCTGTAAGCTCAGTACTTGGGAGGCTGAGACGGAGGATCACAGATTCACAACCAGCTTTAGCAACTTAGTGAGACCCTGTTTCAAAAAAATTAAAATAGGGCTGAGGATGTAGCTCAGAGGAATAATGCCCCTGGATTCAATCCCCAGTACCCCCATGCCCTCACAAAAAAAAAAGTATAGCCAGGCATAGTGGCACACACTTGTAATCCCAGTACTTGAGAGGCTGAGATAGGAGGATCACAGTTTTGTGGCCAGCCTCAGCAACTTAGTGAGACCTTGTTTCAAAAATATATATATGGCTGGGGTGTAGCTCAGAGGTGGAATGCCCCTGGGTTTGATCCCCAGTACCACAAAATAAATAAATAAATAAATAAATAAATAAATAAATAAATAAATGTACAAATCTCTAGTAACTATGCTATGATCAGCATACCATGGATGTGTGCAGCATGTATCCAGTGCAACTATTTGTGGCACTTTGCTTCCCAGAGGAAATAACATTTAGGCTGAGATCCAAGGGCCCATGTGAGCTAGCAAGCTGCCTACCTGTAGGTCTCAGGCATATCCAAGAACTGGGTCAGCTGCCAGACATGCCATTATTTATTGAGGCAACAAGGCCCTCCTATGGCTGCTCTGGTATCCTTACTGACGCCACAATCCCTATCCCTTCTCCCTTCTCCCTGGTCTCCCATGGAGCTCAGAGCATTCTCTCCCTGCAGGTCATTCGATCTTCTGAGACCTGCTTTGTTTATCAGGGACTGGTTAAGAGTTTGCGTTTCTGGACTGTAGCCCTCTGGTGCTTAGTTCAAAAAGGAAGAAACCCCAAGAGAAAACCTGATCCTCTCTGGAAGGTAAAGTATCAGAAGAACTGAGGATTGTATAGCCTCTTCATGATTGGATACTAAATTATGTCATTCCTTTGACTGCAGCTTTTTGTTTTGTTATCTGTGGCATTTTCTTAGATCAAGAGGAGGAACAAATAAGGGAGCCTGCAACCCCTGTTATTCTTAGAATCCTAAAATATTTGTCCCAGAGGAAAAACCCATGGTATACTTTCCCCTGCCAGCATTCTAATCTGGATGGAAATAAACAGCAAATGCAGATGTAAAGGGGAGTATTTAGAAGAGAAAACTAGAGGAGGGTTTGGTAAAGGACAAGGATAGTTTCATCATCTGCTTCAATCACATTGGAGGTTCATGTGTTGATGGAATCTATATATGAATCTCAGATCTTTTAAAACCAGATGACAGGTGGAACTATTTTCCTTCTCCAGCCATCTGCACCTCTATATAAAGATGGAACAGAATCACATTTTGATGCCATGGGTGTCTTCATCGGGAAGTTCGCTTCGTGTTAGAGATGTTAATGCTTCCCATTGCTACTACCTATCATAATGTCAGGTCTGGGTAGGTTGTTAGGTTTTTATGTTATGCTAGATGTGTTATGTTATTATGTGATGAAATGTTATTTCTAGGTTTGCAAGATTATCTTAAGGAAGCTGTTAGAATCCTAGACTGTTCAAATGGAAGAACTTTAAAGAGTATCTGGATTAGCTCTGCAGATTATAGCCAAGGAGCACACGCCCAAAGGGACATTGAGTGACAAAGGTCAGCCAGGGAGTAAGAGGTAGAGCTTAGATATCATATCCAGTGTTCTTTCCACCACTGACACTTTCTTTTTTTTTGCCAGGTGATTAGATTGGGATGGATTTGGGCATGCTTCTGAAAAGCCTACTGTCTTACCTCTTCTAGCCACAAATCCCTCTTTTCCAGTTCCTCTCCTTCCCTCCTCTCTCCTCGAATTTTGAATCTCATCCAGGAGCCACAACAGGTGTTGGGCCTGCCTCACAGCAAATCCTGAATCTTGGCTGGCAAGGTCCTGGGGGTGGAGCGTGCCCTTGCACCACCAAGCCGGCTGCCAGATCAGTTTCAAGGTCTCTCTGGTAACCTCCAGGGCCAATTCTACTAAAAGGCTCCTCTTTCCTTGGAGCATCCAGTGACTGGCATGGAAAGTCTTTAAAAGTCTGCTCTGAGCTCCTCAAGGATAAGCCATATTTTATTGCAAACTTACCTTGAGCTCTCTAAGGATTATTTTCTTTCATACTAGGCTTCATGAAGTGTTAATGTGCAATGGAGTTGTGTGTGTGTGTGTGTGTGTGTGTGTGTGTGTGTGTGTGTGTGTGTGTGTGTTTTACTGGGGATTGAACCCAGAGGCATTCTACCTCCAAGCTATACTCCCAGCCCTTTTAAAAATTTTTTGTTTTGAAACAGGGTCTCACTACGTTGCTAAGAGTCTTGCTACATTGCTGAGGCTAGTCTCAAACCTGGTACCCTCCTGTCTCAGCCTCCCAAGTACTGGGATTACAGGCATGCACCACCACTCCCAGCACAATGGAAGTTATTAAGACATGCCTATTGTTGACATTAATGGTCATAAAAACCTCACCTGATTGCCTGAAACCTTCCCAGACTAACCCTTCTTAGCTTCAGTTATTCCATGGGAGCAGAAGGGGCTGCTGCAGTGCATAATGAGATACCCTTTATGCACTCAATAAATATTTGTAATAAATATACGCAGTGGGCATCAGTTTGAAATTAAATTAGTCCACTTTGGGAATGCACACCGTGGGCATGTGCAGTGTGGCAGCCCTGGGGAGTGCTGCTCAGATCTCCCACAGAGCCTGTTGGGGGTGGTGTGGTTAGCTGCACCTTCTGGATTACTGCAGTGTCACACTATCATACTTTCCCTGGCTTTCTCCCTACCATTGATGGATCCCTGCAAAAAATATTAAAGCCAGCTCATTCCTGTCCAACCAAGGGCTTCTCATATGAGCAATTTCTGTTCCCCATCAGTCTAGCTGAGACTTTTCCAGAGCTACATCAAAATCAGGCTCCTTCTAACTGACCCTCCTTCTTTCCTCCTCTTTTAAACTGGGGTCAGACCTGCATCACAATCTGAGTCTCTCTCACACACTCCAGCTGCCTCACCCTTTCATCTTTCATCCTTCACAAGTGTTTCACCCAATCCATTTCTTTTTCTTTCCCTTTTTTTTTTTTTTTTTTTGCAGTACTGAGGATTGAACCCAGAGGCCTTCTACCTCCAAGCTACACCTCCAGTCCTATTTTTAAATTTTTTATTCTTTATTTTGAAACAGAGTCTCACTAGGTTGTGGAGGGCCTCACTAAGTAATTGAGGCTGGCCACAAATCTATGATCCTCCTGTCTTAGCCTCCCAAGTATTGGAATTATAAGCGTGCACCACCATGCTCTGCTTCATTTCTTACTGCATCCCAAACAGATACTTCATAGGCCCAATTCCCCCAAATTCTATTTTTCATGAGGGCTTTAGGTCTCTCCTGGGAAGGAACTCATTCTAAGTGAGGAGATACGCAATGTGGGTCCAGTAACAGAATCTTCAAAACCAAATTCAACATTAAGTTTATTGTACAAATTTGTTTCTTGACCTCACTGTGGCCCTACCACAAAACTGCCAATGGCCCATGTTTAGTAATTTGTGCATGGTGGGGGGGTGAGGTAAGGGTAAAGGAGGAATCAACAAAATATAGAAGAGCTACTTTACTAAAATCTGAGTCAAAAGGGCATAAGTAATACCTATCAGAAGCCCCCTGACTATGTGTAGCATGACGGGCAGAGAAAGGTCGACTCTTCCCTCTGTACATTCCTCCTAATGGATTCCATGTTCCGAAGACTCCAGAAGGGCTTGTGTCACCTGGCATCTCATCAGTGCAGTGTATGAGAATCACCCGCTAGACCTTTCAGAAATTAAGAGGAGCATTTCTCAAGAAGCCAGGGGTCTTTGTTAATAGGTAGAGTCTGCAAGAGGCTTCAAACTATATATAAATTTGAGTCACAGACCATTGTAGCTGAAAGGAACTCCAGAGATCATCCAGTCTGCTGATTTCCAAACTATATTCCACAGATTTTCAAGGGCTTAGGAAAAGGAATGCTGCAGATGAAATCTAAATGTATGATAGTTCAAAATGGATTTGGTTGGGGCTGAAGATGTAGCTCAGTGGTAGAGCACTTGCCTAGCATGTGTGAGGCTGTGGGTTCAATTTCCAGGGAGGAGGAGGAGGAGAAGCAAAGAATTATTTAATTTGATTCAATAGAGTACTCAATAAAAGTAAGATGAACAGATGAATTAATCAACATAGGTCAAGTAGCTAATAAATGGAGGAACTGAGATGAGAATCCTGAATTTTCCTTCTTCTTGTGAGACTTTGTATGAGACTTCAGCTATTATTTTTGTAATGTGATGACTGAGAACAAATCACCCAAAATGGAAAGAATTTTGGGGTCATGGTGTGTTTTTTTCTGTATTCTTGTTCCTGGGAGAGAGGCATATTGAATTTGCCTTTTGGATGCAACTGGGTGACTCTAAACAACTTTGATTTTCCTGGAATCTGGTTTTCATTATTTTTATGTCCTCAGGCTTGCAAGTCGACTGGGACAGAGATGCCGACAGAAAGTCCTAATGGAAGAAATATGTTTGCTTCTAATTTAAAATAAGAACAACCACACCCCACAGATCAAAACCCATGGAAACTTCCACTGCCCTAAAACTGTGTATAGAGCAGTATTTCTTGAAAGAGTTTTAAGAGCTATTTAATATGCTCCTTAAAAAAGTTTTCATATCAAATACTTTTGTGCACTGTACCATACTATATCCCTATCTTGGAGATTCATGTTGCACATTAAAAAGTCTAAATAGTGCTACAAAATATGTCTATTTAACCTTAACCCAATTTTTTACAAACTTGCTTATTTATGGAAACTTTTACTCATGGGATATCTGTAATAATCACACAGAACACACTTGGGAAATGCTGGGAACAAGGAGGTTTGGGTTACAGTCCTGATCTATGTCTGTCTGTCTGTCTGTCTGTCTGTCTGTCTGTCTGTCTGTCTGTCTCTCTCTCTCTCTCTCTCTCTCTCTCTCTCTCTCTCTCTCTCTCTCTCTCTTTCTCTCTCTCTCTCTATCCTGAGGATTGAACCAAGGGTATTCTACCCCTGGGCTACACCACCAGCCCTATTTTATTTCTTATTTTGAAACAGGATCTTGCTAAGTTGCTGAGGCTGGCCTTGAACTTGAAGTCCTCCTGTCTCAGCCTCCCAAGTACTAGGATTATAGATATGTGCTACCATGCTCAGCATTTTTACTCTTCTTTGAACTTGTTTCCTCATCTGCAAAAAATGAGGTAAGAATCAATGATCTAGAGGGGGGAAAGTACTACAATTTATTGTGCATCTACTCTGTGCCACATTGGTCATGCCATTGAAGCTCTATGCTTAGAAGAACCCTGCACTTTGTTTAATAAAGTGCACTCTGCTATCACTGTCTTGAAATTCTTAGTAATTTTTTAATGAGGGACCTCACATTTTCATTTTCTATTAACCTTGAAATTTATGTAGCTGGTCCCATGTATTTGTAATCTTCATATCAGTCTAATGAGAATGAGTGGATATTACTATTTGTGAAATGTAGATGTGGATGCTAAGGGTCAAAGAGGTTAAATAAATTGCTCAAGGTCACATAGGGAGTGAAGGGAAGAGCAAGGATTCCAGCCTATTCTATCTGGTGTAAAGCCTTTGTTCTTCCCACTAGAGAAGCCGCCAGTGCAAACAGTCTATAATTCTAAGATTCTTTTGTTCTTTAAACTTCCACTAGATCTGCCTCATTGTTTAACAAGATAATTGTATTAATCCCATTCACTGTCTGAGTACATGTCTAGCTAAATGAATCGGTGAGCAATGTACTAGACATCAGGGAATGAATGGCTCTAGAAGTTAGGGACTCCAACAAACTTGGTTCTGCCATTTACTAGCCACGTGACCTTGGGCAGTCCCACTTATCTGAGTCACTCCACCTCATAGGTATGTTGTAAGGATTAAACAAAATAATGCATTGCCTAACACATGATAATCCCTTAATAAATTATCACCATCATCATCATTATTATTATAGTCAGGTCAAGCTGTATGTGCTATTGTTATATTAAAGTTTGAAATATTATAACTCAATTTATTTAGTAACAAGTACAGAAACATTATATTTCTTTATTTTTAAAAAATCAAGCTAGACACCATGGTACACACCTGTAGTCCCACTTACAGAGAGACTGATGTGGGAGGATCACTAGAGCCCAGGAGTTTATATTTGCAGCCTGGCAAATATAGTGAGACCCCATCTCAAAAAATAAGTAAATGAGGCAGGTTTGGTGGCGCATGCTTGTAATCCCAGTACTTGGGAGGCTGAAACAGGAGGATCACAGTTCAGCTCATTACAAGCCTCTGCAACTTAGTGAGGCCCTCCGCCACTTAGTGAAAACTTGTTTTAAAAAAAATTAGGCTGGAGGCATAGCTCAAAGATAGAATGCCCTTGGGTTCAATCCCCAGTGCCACACACAAAATACATATGCATGTTCATACATACATACATACATACATCATACATTTTAAATAAATAAGTAAAAATTTTTAAAAATCAAATTAAATTTAGCCGGGTATAGTGGCTCACACTTGTAATCCAAGTATTTGGGAGACTGAGACAGAAGGATCACAGTTTGTGGCCAGCCTCAGCTACTTAATGAGGCCCTCCACAACAGAAATTTATACATTAGAAACAGAGACCATCATGTGTTTTCTGCCAGAGGTAAGGCGCGCCCCTAACCTATAAAGGACTAAATGCCCTTCCAAATGGGATGTAGAGAAATATTCCTGTTAGGTCTTTTTACTAAGTCCACAGAAGAAAATTTACTCATTCATTTGTTTACACAGTATTCTCAAACTTTCCATCTTTGTGGAGTCTCCTATGACCCTTTTCTTCTTTGCTCACTATACTTCACATCTAAGCCTATATGTCTTATTCTCATTGCAAACCGGGTAAGTAGAAGAGGGGGAGGCGAGCTCCAGGACTCAACCTAGTATGTTGCTGATTCTCTTCTCTCCTAGGTGAGAATTGTCACAACCAACTGTTTGGAATTCCACGTTTTATAGCTTCAGAACCCCTTGGGAGCAATTAGAGCAGTGGGTGGGTAGGGGTGGGAGAAGCAGGTTTTGGAAACCTTGACTTGTGGAAATAAGTTTATTATTCTCTTCTCAGATCTATTCACAAGGGCATAATGGTACAGTGCTAGGACACTGAAATAGACCAGAATGTTGATGTCCCTGATATTTACAAAACAGATGGGAATAACAGGCCAATGATTTCCCCCTGTACTATAGACAATTATGCTGGAATTTCCCCAGGTGTGTGCAAAATTCTGTTTTGGCATAGCAGTAGAGCTGTAGAGCTGTGGTACCGGGCCCTCTAGTGGCTAGTTCTTTTTATTCAGTGAACACGAGTTTCTTAACTACTGTCTCCATCATTGTCCTATCATCTTTTTGGCTTGCCTGAACCACTAACTGCCTCCATCCTTATTTTATACTCCTATTTCTCTGCCATTACTGACGCTGACTTTGGAACAGGTTCACAGTCCTTGAGAGAAAGACGGATTCCCTTTGGGAAGAGACTGAGGTGGAAAGTTGCATGCAGAAGGTTTGGGGGAGTGCTCTTGGCAGATATATGGGTAAGGAAGTGAGGCAGCAGGAGCAAGAGGAAGAAGCTAAGTCACAGTGTGGTTGCAAATGAAGTCCCAGCTGATCCTACAGGGAGTTCTGGAGTTGAGATGCCCCATCAGAATTGTCCCAACTTGAGGTGATGGAACCAGATCTTTGTATTCCTGCATCAGTCCATCATCCCTTTTGAGAGGCCTCTAGCAGGGGTTATCACCTTGGTGAGAGAGTTCCTTGGGACTCCGGGAAATGCACAGTGAGGAATTAAATTGTTCATCAAATACTAGTTTTTTTTCTCCCTTTTCCTCTTTCCTGTTTACTAATTTCTTTTTTTTTTTTTTTCTTTTTTTTGCGGTACTGGGGATTGAACTCAGAGGCTTTCTATCTCCGAGCTATACCTCCAGCCCTATTTTTTATTCTTTATTTTGAAACAGGGTCTCACTGAGTTGCGGAGTACCTCACTAGGTAGCTGAGGCTGGCCACGAACCCGGATCCTCCAGTCTCAGCCTCCCAAATGCTGGGATTACAAGCATGTACCACCATGCCCGGCTTCCTGTTTACTAATTTCTGACTCCCTTATTCCCAGGAGCTCATTCTCTGTCACAGTTTAACTGATTTCATCTAGGCAGATCTTGTTCTTGGTTTCTTAGTGGTATTTGAAAAAGGATTTATACACACACGCATACACCACACACTACACACACACACACACACACACACACACACACACACACACACACACATCTTGGTTGAAAGCCTTGCTTTGTCTCTTTCTCCTATGCTTAACCAGTATCCTGATTCTACCATTCCAGTGGGAGATCAGACTCAATGGTGCCAAGAAAAAAAAAAAAAAAAGAGCAAAAGTCACATTCCCAAGACTGTCCCCTTCCCCCAGGGACTTGGCCTTCAGCAAATGTGAACACATCTGGGAGGATAAGTGACCCTTTACCTGCCAACAGCACTGACATGCTGGTAAAGGACAGTCACAAAGGTGGAGCCATCTCTGATGAAAACAGAGTTTCCTCAGAACCTTGCCCAGGAACCAGGCTGTTGCTGATCTCCAACCAAGAGCACTTCCTCGCTTAGCTTGTTTTCACTGTCTCTCCTGCAGTAGTTCATTGCTGTTGCCTTCTCGACAGAATCGCCCTCAGCTAATGGGAATCCCCTTGCAACTCTCCCCTAACTCCCTACGTCAGCAAGACAGCTCACAACCAGTGACTGATGATTTGGGGATACAAAAGGCTTTCTGCCTCAAAGGAGTATCTATTCTGCCATGTGACTTATGCCCTAGCCATATGTAACAGTTCCCCATGGACCAGACCAAGGCTAGACATGACCCCAGACACACTTTGTTTGGCTCTTTTCCTTTCCTACCTACTGCCCCTTTTCTGCAAAGCATTCCTCATCAATAAATGCGTTTTGCATTATGATTTTAGAGAACCCAACATCAGGCCACTGGTGTCAGTACTCTGCCATGATCAATCCTTTCTTTTCCCTGTCTTTTTTTTTCTTCTTCTTTACTTTCTCTTTTTTCTTTCTTTTTCTTTTTCTACTGGGGGCATTCTACCTCTGAGCTACACCCCCAGTCCTTTCTTATTTTTTATTTTGAAACAGAGTCTCACTAAGTTGCTGAGGCTGGCCTTACATCTCCAATCCTCCTGTCTCAAGCTCCCAAGTACTGGGATTACAGGCTTGTGTCACCATGCCCAGCTCTGCCCTGATTTTCCTCAATCACTTTCTCATTCATTTCTGGGGACCTTCACATCCATGCTCTGGTATGAGTGCCATAGACCCTAAATTTGATCTGGGGTATGGGTAAAAAACAAGTGGGCTTTTTTAAGTGATTGTGATAAATACCATAGGGTGATTCTGAGGGTTTTTAAAAACTGAGTTAAAATTGTAAAATGATGACATGGTAAATTCTTTTAAGCATTAAAGTAGGGATTTCTTTGTTGTGTTTTCTTATGTAAGCCAGTGTGCCCAGGTGCGTGCTTGGCACGTAGTATGCACTCAATAAGTAAATATCTGTTGAATGAATGATTATTGAAGTTTTGCTTTAAGGGTGCGGGCGTTTTGCTCCAATATGGCCAGCAGAGGGCAGAACCTGTGCAGACAAAGATCCAAGGGGCTGTGTGAGATACTGGGACAGAGCTCCCAGACAATTAGGCTGAGGGAGAGAGCTAAGAGCAGTGCCTCATACAATGCATCACAGCATGTTAGAACATTTAAATATACCCTTTTAAAATCCTAGGCTTGTATTTAGTCCAAGCCTCAGTAATGAGGTATACTGAAAAATTCAGACAAGCTAAGTAGTTTTAGGCCCCTAGAACGTTAGATCTGCCCTAGTATCTACAGATCATCTTTTGAACTTATAAGCTACACCATACCTCTCATAAATCCCCTTTTGTAAAGCTTAAGTTGATGTACAGTGGGTTTCTGAAACTTGCAAGCAAAAGAATGTTAATTATCTTATTATTCTGTTCTGTGAGTATGAGAAGTGTGTTGAGAGTCTCCTCCACAGATGGGAACACTGAAGTTCTAGAACAACCACACTGGGCCTTCTTTCTGCTCCATCTCACCAGGTTGCCATACACTCTCCAGGAAGGTGGTCCCCACATTTCTGCCTCCAAGCTTCCTTTGACTTGTTCCTTCCATTCACTCTTCCCACTTAGATCTGTCTTATCTTTCAAGGCCCAGTTCAAGTTCTGCCTTTCATTGACTCATCTACATCTGCTCAATCTCATTTCTCAGAACTCTAATAGCACTCACCACCTCACCATTCCTTCCTTTTCGAGTGTGTGTGTGGTGCTGGGGATTGAACCAGGGGCATTCTGCCTCTGAGCTACACCCCCTATCCCTATTTTATTTTTGTTTTGAGACAGGATCTCGCTAAATTGTGAGGGTCTCTAAGCTGCTGGGGCTGGCCTCGAACCTATGATCCTCCTGTCTCAGCCTCACAAGTACTAGGATTACAGGTGTGTGCCATCACACCTGGTTTCACCATCGTTCTTAGGCTTGATTGTATTCCATATTATATTTCAGATTTTGAGTTGAGTAGTCTCTCAAGACCTATCAGCTACAGACTTCAGAATCTATTGTCTTTCCATAAAAAGACCTCTATCCTCTCCCTCAAGAAGAGATAAAGAAAGGCTTAAGTACACATGGGGCTCAACAGATTTGCAGGGAGTCTAGATAACTTCTTGAAGGAGAGTATGCTCTGTGGGCCTCCACTCAAGAAACAGAGAGGCATTTATTTTTGTTTTTTCAAGATAGAGTAGCCCCCCCCCACCATTATACAAGTAGTATACTTATGGTCAAGTAAGTCATATAATACATGCATTTATAAAGTAGAAAGGGAAAATCATCCATATTATATTCCTCAGAGCTACCTTCTATCAAAATATTCTTTCAAATTTTTGTTATACACAAACATGTATCTTTCAATGGGGCCTGCTGGGGACCACACCATTAAATTTAAATCAGACAAACAAAGCACTGGGCAGTGTCAGTCTGGGATTTGGGGCAAATAGCTTCTAAAGAATTCACTTGCCACATTGCACAAATTAGATTGAAGCATGTGAAACTTCCAGTATTTGGCTCTTTATCCTACAAATACAGTGATTTTATGTGGTTCAACTTAATGTATATGAAGCCTAGAATGTTCAGAACTAATAGACCCTGTATATAGTTTCAAGTCTAACCAGTGCATTGTGCTGAAGAAGAGAAAGGACTTGAGACAGGTGTTCAGCTTAAGGTAAGGCATCACATTAATGGCAAACGCGGCGCGAGTTCTGCTGCTGAACCAGGTGCTTGCTTTTGCATGCTGCGTCTTTTAATATGATAATCTTCTAGGTGTGATAGTAATCTTCTAGAAGCAGGAGAAGCTGCTTTGGAGGTAGTGAAGTCCCCAGGACTGGAGACGTGGGCACAGAGATATGGCTCAAGAGGCATGGAAACCATGGAGCTAAGGAAGCAGAACATTAGGACTTTGCACTTGCACAGGCTTCTTAAGGGGCTAGGAGGGGCCCTAGCAGAATATTAACATGTTGGTACATTTTCATAATATTTGCAAAGGTAAGAGATTTGTGAATTCTTTTTCTTAAAGAGAATCCCCAGAACTGTATAGGCTTCAGGCCTGTGCCAAAGGGCAAGCTAAGAAGACCAGAGCTCCTGGGTTCTACTTATAGCACCACTCTGACAAATAGGCAGCATGGCACTTGCCCTCCTTTCTGTGCAGGAGAGGTAAAATTGCAAATGTTAAAGGTATTAAAAAGCATAAAATGCAAACAAATACAGATAAGTAACTTTACTCAAATTTCCTATCTGTGATATAGGACAGTCATCACTGCTTGATAATCATCACTGCTTCTCATGGTTGAAGATAACACATTAAAAAAATGTGTCCACAGAACGTCATCTTCTGTTTCATTCCCCTCTGCTACAACTTCCTCTTCTCTTTCCTTCAACCCCCAAGCCCCAGTACTTCAGTCACTGGAACCAGCCATTGATCATTATCTTTTTGTACTTTTATGTTTGTTCATGAGCTCCTACAGTTTATAAAGTCTGTCTTTGCCTGGAAAAAGTCTTATCCACAAGGCCCAGGTCTGCCAGCCCCTCCTATCCCATCTGATGATGACCTCTCTTAGCTCTTTCTTGTTGATCTTACAGATAGAGACACTGTGGTGTGGTCCATAGCTGAGTTTTGGGGACCCCAGAAAACAATCCTTAACCTTCTACCATCTCCAGCCTCCTCATGTCAGATCATAGACACACGGTTCTTGATGTATACATGATATGGGTCACTACGCTTGTCCACCTTTCGGGAACGGGTATATCCCAGGATGAGGCTGCCCACGGTGACAGCAAACAGGAACATGACGAAGAGAATATACATGTAGGAGTTGTCATCACGGCCAAGGAGGTTGGCCCGAGGCTCCTTGGTCTGGTTGTCTGGTCTTGGCCCTGGACCTGGTCCCGGCTGGCAAAGCAAGTTGCTGTGCAGAGTGGCATTTAGAGCCTTTAGCACAGCATGCAGGCTCTCATACCAGGTCTCAGTCCCATTAGTATTCTCCATAGCAACAGAAATTGGGGCTGGAGAAGAATCCGAGGATGCTCTATGGTGAGAGAAAAGAGGGAGGGAATGGCTTTTATTACATGCAGCTTGAGTGATCTCTCCATTCTTCAGACCCCAGCTAGAATTCCAACCTCATAGTGTGTTCTCATTACTTGTTTATTTGCTGTCTTCTTCACTAGACCACAGATACAGGCAGGTACTGTATCTGTTTTTACTAACTGCTATATACAAGCACTTGTGACAGCACCCCTAGATGCTCCATAAATCCCTGTGGAATAAAGCCTTCACGGAACATTGTAACCCATATTCATCTCACCTTCCTTTGGATTCTACACGTCTCTGGACTTTAGGCTACAAGGGTGTTAGGGATTATTTTATGCACAGGGAAACTAAGGCTCAGAATGAATAAGTAGCTTGCCTACGATCGATCACAGAGATTGTTAGAGATATAACCAAGATAAAATCCCACTCTTTGAAGGTCAGCTTAGAGCTCCTTCTGCTTTTGTTCCAGCTGTCTGCAGGACTGTGTGGTACCATTAGAAGACAATTTGCGGGGCCTGGTGGCACATGCCTGTAATTCCAGTACTTGGGAGTCTGAGACAGGATTGCAGGGTCATGGCCAGCTTCAACAACTTAGTGAGGCCCTCCACAACTTAGTGTTTCAAAATTTAAAAAAAAAAAAATTTTTTGTTTTTGGTGGTGGTACTGGGGATTGAACCTAGGGGCCTTCTACCTCTGAGCTATATGCCCAGCCCTATTTTTTATTCAGTATTTTGAAACAGAACACACACACACACACACACACACACACACACACACACACACACACACACACTCACAGACATCATTTAGAGGATGCTTGGGGTGGCTTAGATTTCACTCTACCTGAATTCAGAGTCTGGCTCACTTGACCTCTCAAGCATTATAGGTCCCAAACACTGTAGGTATTCCTAGCTCTTTGAGGAAATTGCTTTGGAAAGGAGTGGCTGTAGAGAGAACAGGTGGGCTGAGAGCAAGAAGTCAAAGGAGGGCTCGGTCTGGTTTGGGGTTTGCCTGTCGCAAGAAAGGAGACAGCACTTCAATTATCCTGCCTTCCAAAACAAAGTCACTATGCACCTGGCATACAGTAGGTGATAATAAATGCTCCCTTTTCTTCCTCTCAGAGGCCCTTAGTCTACAATAGAGAAAAACATCCTAAGACAACCTTGCATCTTTGTCCCTGAATAAACAACAACAACACATATTTACTCCCATTAAACAAGATTCCATACCCACATCTGTCTGGAAGCCTTTATCCAGTGCCCCCCACCCCTAACCACACTTCATAAGCTTTATCATCTCTGCCTTCCCTTTCACCCCTGCTCTTACATATAAGGCAATATGTGGCTGTACTCTTGTTTTTGATAAGTGTATAACCAGAGCTCATGCTCTTGGGCAGCAAGACTTATCTCTCCCCTGAGTCTAGAAGACTACCCTAAGACTCACTGCGTGTTCTCTTTTCCCAGGGTCTCAATAGCCTCCTATAAACATGTCTACTTTCAAGACTTCTCTGTAGGCCA
>PVLC010029291.1:0-20323 GCA_004027655.1 Graphiurus murinus
AAAAAAAAAAAAAAAAAAAAAAAAAAAAAAAAGATCACATTCTTTTAAATAAGAGGTTCTAAGATAGCCATTAATGTGGTAAGACAAGTTTTCAATAAGTATGGTAAATATTTTCCTTTTAAATATTTTTCCTAAATAAAAAAGACAAGAGTGGCAGGTCATATGAGAAACACACTTGGATGTGGACAGAGGGACCCATCCTGGAATGACAATGAGGAATACCAAGCCTGAGAGTGCAGGATTATGAAGGACCAGGGACGATGCATAATTCTAGGGACATGAGGCCACAATCTCAGGCACAAAAGACACAGTGCTCAGCATAAAGTCCCCAATATTATAATGTCCCTTCACACAGCCTAAGAAACCACATGTTCAGTAAACCTAAACCTTCTCAGCAATATTAACAGAAGTAGTCTATATACTAGAATACTCATAAAAATGTGACTGTAAATTCACACCATAACATGGGGCAGAACCTCCACACCCTGTGTGTACACTTCATCCTGAAGAGAAGGTGGATGTCAATGCATAAATGGCTCTTATGTTGCAGATCAGGACTTTTTAAATTGAATACTAGATAACCACAGAATCCTAAATTTGTGATTTGGTTCTTTATTCTGCATATTTTGCAGAAACACTAAAGCCTACTAAAACTTCCAAAATATTAAAAAATAGAGGTGACCAGAGCAACAAGAGTGAAGAGGAAAACATTTAATAAAAAACATAGTGTATCTCCCTCTGTAACAAGTATTTACAAATTGATTTATATAACATTCATCCATAGAATTAGAAAGACAAGTGGCAAATAAGAAATAGAAAAAGTAGTGATTGTATGGATTGAATAATGATGCTTAGAAGGCTGGTCTCAGGAAGCATTGCTCTTTTTGCAAACGAGGGCAAAAAACCTCAAGATACCAACTCCTCCAAATTTTTTTTATTAATTGGTGTACTGCAATCATACATCATTTTTAGGTACAAGCTAATACAGGCATATATGCACACATTTCTCTTTTAACCCCTTCCCCAGTTCCCACCCCACTCCCTCGCCCTCCCTCCTTCTCAAGTTCAGTTTACTGATTGACCTTGATATATTTGTGAATGTACATCATGTGCATTAGGGTGCCCCTCCGCACTCCCGTCCATGACCTTCCATTAAGTCAACTTCTTTGCTCATCTAGGGTTTCTCCTTCTTAATCTGGAGTCCCTCTTATACCCCATCTTCTCCCTATCATCCACATATTAGGGAGAATATATGCTTTTTAACTCTTTGTGACTGACTAATATCACTTAACATAATGTTTTCCAGTTGCATCAATTTCCCTGTATATAACATGATAAAAGGGATATTTTTATCTTCCTTTGCTACAGAATTCTGTGTCATATTTTATAAAATTATTTATCCACATATATTACAAATTTGCTCTTTCTACTTTGCTCTTGAGGTCTCTGTGTGTACAGTGGCTATAATATTGCATAGTCTGATACTATGAGGAGAATTTTTCCTGGATATTTACAATGTGCTGTCTTGGGGATGTTTCTTTATCTCATAGCAACGATAGTGCCTGGACCAATTAAATCTTAGGATCAGGTATATTGTTAATGTAAATCACAGAGGACGTTAATTAAAAAAAAGACGTCAAATTTTTTAAAAAATGTATTAGAAAGCCGGGCGTGGTGGCACACGCTTGTAATCCCAGCATTTGGGAGGCTGAGACTGGAGAATCCGGGTTCGCGGCCAGCCTCAGTTACCTAGTGAGGTACTATGCAACTTAGTGAGACTCGGTTTCAAAAGGAAGAATAAAAAATAGGGCTGGGGTGTAGCTCAGAGGTAGAATGCCCCTGAGTTCAATCCCCAGTACAGGAAAAAAAATGTATTAGAAATTTCAGAAACAGTTGGGAGTGGCAAGGCATGCCTCCAATCCCAGGACTTGGGTGGCTGAAGCAAGAGACTCCTGGTTCTGATATCAGTCTAAGCAATTGAGAAAGACTCTCAGCAACCTGGTGAGACCTTGTTTCAAAATGTTAGGGGTGTAGCTTGCAAGTAGAACACCCTGGTTTCAGTCTCCCAATACAAATACATAAGTAATCCCAGAGAGAATATGACAGGAAGCAATGAAAGACATAGAATGAAGGGCAAGTAGGCTGCAACTTTCATTAGGTCACAGGCATTACACAAGAAGGTTACAGAGGACTTGTAATTGGTGGGTTTCTAAGAAGAAAATACATGTTCCAAAGAGTAAACTGTGAGAGTTCCGCAGACAGGCAGTAATATTCAGTGGGACAAGTCCAATAATTCATCTAGCTTTCCTTTGTGGGGGGAATCCAAGAGGAAGTTGCAGGAGTAGAATATCTGGATCTAACCCATTCAGGATCTGCGAGGATGAAAAAAAAAATTGGAAACTCTCACAATCTTCCAAACTTTCAATGCAAATTTAAAAAGGAGATTATTCAAAGAATAATATTTCCCTAAAATAACACTGTTATAGGCATACTTTCACAGTCATACTTTAATGGTAATGCATGTTGTATAAAGAACATGGGTATAGCAGAGAAATTCAGGTATAAGGAAATATTTAAATAAAAATTGTGGAGGATATTATGAGATATGTTAAAAATAACAGTCATAGAGATTAATAAGGAGAGTGTCATCATTACTAAGTTGAGCAGACACTTGGTATGCAGAAGTCCTTCAAGAAGTATTTTTACAAGAGTATTTCGGTCACCATTGCAAGTTTGTAACTATGACAGAATCTTTTTTGATTAGTTTCTATCAGGCAGTAATGCATGAGAATATTTCTTTAATAATCTCTTGTTTTTGTTTCCTCTTTTTGGTAGGTTTGACAAAAGCAGCTCCAGTCCATTCTAACATTCATGTGTCTTTCATACATCCTTCCTTTGCTGTCTCTTCTGCAGCCCTTCTGCCCATACTGTGTGTCTTCCCAAGCCACCTGAGGCTGAGGGCATGAAGGAGGAGATGATAAGGGACAGACTCACTGGCTCTGCTCTTTGGGGAGAGGGTGAAGGCAGAAGGATCTGCTGGGATGGAGGTGCCCTGACGCCATGATGCTCCAGCCTGTCCTGCTAGTGCAACCAGTCCCGCTGCTCACCCTGATGGTTAACACTCAGGTATGTGGCCCTAGCTTCATCAAATATTGTTTAACACAACCACGTACAGTGGTGATAATAACCCAGATCATGCATGAATTTTATTACTGTGGAATTCGAGTGTTTCAGGAGCAACTCTCTAGGTTTTATGGATACTCTTCATGGTGGCTCAGCCATGGATGCCCCATTATTCAGTCAGATGTGGGACTCTCTGTGGGGTAGAAAGTCGATAAGTGAAATATGCTTTGCATATCAGTGGAAAGGTGAGAGGGTACTTTGTACCATGCCTGCATGACCTGCTCCTTCAGATGCTCAAAGATGGTGTTGTATAAGAGGAGGCCATCTGTGAGCATAAATTACAGTAAATACTCTTGCCTCAGACATCTGCCATGGTGCAACATCCTTTTTTTCCTGGCATAGCTCCAGCGCACAGAACTGGAGAGTGCCAGAGAATGTCTTCAGCTTCAGCCTAGTCATGAATCTCATCTAGCAGGATGTTCCCAGCATCAGGTAACTCTGCATGATGCCCTTCTCTGCTGTCAATATCTTCTTGATCAGCCTCCAAGCCTTCTTCCCACAGGCCAGAGAGAAGCTGCCCCTCACTCACCTGCTCCATCACCAAGTAGATATAGTCAGTGGTGTATGTAGTTTGAAACTCTTGGACTACATTTATGTTCTCCACAGTTGTCATTATATGCAGATGAAATGATGAAGAGTTTATGAATTATTTTAGCCAGGACATTCATGGAAGCCTCTCTCTCAGTGAGGATATGGTGGGAGTGTTTGACCCAGCCAAATCTTTCCGGGCCCATGTCCCTGAGAATCCTATAATGGCATCCTCACAGAGAAAGCTGGCCATGAGTTGTTGCTTCATGATTCCCAATCTTAGCATTGAATCTCAAAAGCCCCCGCAGACACTAATGATGCTAGCTAAAAAAAAGTAAAACAAGATAATAAGTCAAACACACACACACACATACAATCCAATGCCCAACAAATAAATCAGATAGAAAGCTATCAAAGAACTTAAAAGTGAGCCCAACAGGTTACCAACCACAATATCCCAGTACTTTTTTCAGGGCCTTATATAGTTGTTTCTTGTGGCTCTATCACAATGACTCCTTGTGATGTCACAAAAAGAAATGTGGTAAACGTCAGAGTGGGGCCCACTATGGGTCTCTTTCCCTTTTGTCCCTGAGGACTTTTCCATTTAATAAGAAGAAAAGGATTCCAGAAGCTCTCCCTCCCCTCTTTGGTACTGGGGGTTGAATCCAGAGGCATTCTACTTCTGAGCTACACTTCAGCCCTATGTAATTTTAATGTTATTTTTTGAAACAGTGTTTCACTAAGTTTTAGAGGACCTCACACGTTTTCTGAGGCTGACCATGAGCCTGAGTTCATCCTGGCTCAACCTGGCAAGTACTAGGATTATGAGTGTGAGCCACCTTGCCTGGCTTAAAAGCATCTTTGCCTCCTTTGGATGTGGAGATGAATGTTTACTTGTTTAGAAATGAAACTTTTTAGGATGGATTTTTATTTTGAGTTTAAAAAATCTACAATAAAAATGAAGTACGGAAGAATCAAAACTGTGGGTGGCAAAAGACGTGGAATAGTCATAGTTACAATTTTAATTAATAATTTTAGTTATTTTCACTGTAGTTAACATTTTGTGAAAAGGATAATGACTGACAACATTATATCAGGAAAATTAGACTTTAGTAAATTTTAAACAATATTTAAAACATGTATATCAGTAATGTATCACATATTGCTTTAGAATAATAGTGATTTAACCACAGTTATAAAGCGACCATTTAGAATATTTTAAAACACTTATAGTTTTTAAGCATCATAACTCTTTTGAGATTTGTTTTCATGTGTAATAAAAAAAAAAACTAACAAACGGAGTTGCAAGTATGTTTCAGTGGTAGAAGGTGTGTATAGTATATGTGAGGAATTAATTTACTACCCTGTACCACAAAAACAGTAATAATGCTACCCCCACCCAAAATAAAACTACCTAAAGAAACAGCAGGAAACATTGAAAACTGTATTGATAGGACACAAAATCTTTGTTTCCTAAGCTTCTTCCTATAAATTTTACTAAGACAAAAGCAAAATTAGAAAAAAATTTAGTACTTAAACATACAGAATTAGATTATGATCTTATGTCAGTGCATTTATATATAGAAAAATACTATTTTAGAAATTATACTAAATTATACTGTACCTGATTGGAGATAAATTTCATTTCATAGGACTCATTTCTCTCAATCCCCTGTAACCTGCCTGTACCCTCTGTAACTTGCTTAAAATTTCAGATTTGCCCCATCTTTGTTTCCATTCTCAGTCATTCTACTTTTGGATGATAACATTGTTTCTTATAAAATCCTCTCTCATCCAAGGGTGAAAAAACTTTGTTCTTCTTAATCACCTTCACAAAAACATCCCCAGCCTTATAACTCTTTTTAAGCCTGTTCTCTAATTATTGATTCCTTTCCACATTGTTCGTTTCCTAAATATACATTTTAAAAGAATCCTTTAAAACTCTCCAAATTTGGAAGAGTATATTATATTTTATATGAAATTATACTTTAGAAATGACAGATTTTTCATCTATTATTTCATGTATTGTAAATAAAACACTTCAATTTACATGAACATTTTACTTACAAGTGATAAATATAGATCACATTGATTTCTAGTTAATTTTTACATGTAATAATTACCATGCCTATATTACTGAGGAAAACTGAGAAATTAGATGAACATGGTCAAAACCTTAAGTTATTTCTTTGTTAGAGAAAAATACTAATGTCAAATTGCTGTCCTTGATACACGGGAGCAATGGAAACTATACTGTGTTTTTACTTGCATAATAGTTTGTAGGTGAAATTTATAGTTCTATCCTTCTAAACATGTTATAGATTAAATATTACCCTGTCTGCATATCAAATTTAGCAAACTTCTTACAATTCTGAAGATACTGTTATTTTTATCTTACAAAAAATGTATCAAACAGAGTAATAGAAACTAACCAGTTGAATCAAAATCTTAGGACAACTGAGACCATATTAAAGTTATCTATTTTATAGCTAAATTTCAAAATTATTATTTGCATTCTTATAAAGGCTGTGGACAGAATTTTCCAGTAAAGCATTTTCCATAGCAGCATGGTTTTTTAATAGCCTCTAGAGATTTCTTTTTCTCTTCTCATTCTCATAAGAGTTTTTAAGTTAACTCTTAGAATGTTTACATTTAATAGGAACATTGTAAAATAAATGTCCAAGCAGTCTACAAAACATCTAATCTATAAGGATAACAAAACTTATCTTAAAAGAAGCAAAACATTCAAAAGATTCAAATTATGAGGTAAATAGAAAAAAGAGATAGAGAAGGAAGAGTATTTTACATGTTAACCCTTCAATAATTTATATTTAAGGTTGTCATAAAAGAACAAGAAATTTGAGTGAGATTAAAAATATCAAACTATGTGATTAGAACCATAAGAAAATTCCCCAGAAAACACTATGAGATTTAAACAGGAGGAGAATTATATTAAATAGTGGATGGGAAATCCCTGCCCAATGAGCAGGGTGGCTGAGAGAGTACCCACAAACCTATTCCTAGGAATGATGGAGGAAGCTTATTTTGTCTGGTTTGAATTAAATTCTGCCCAGTGTTACTGGGGAGGAGTATATTTTAACAGGTTGAATTAAATTCTAAACCATCAGTGCCACAAAGATTTAAAAAAAAGTTAAAAGTCATTGTTACTAATTTACCAGCCCAAATAAACTTAGTAGAAGTACTTAACTAAAAGATTGTATATAGAAAGTCCACCTTTTTACTTAATGATAGAATCCTCCCAAACAACCCACATAAAGAAGCCTCCACCAAAGAGTGAATCTTCACCCTAGGTAAGACTCACCAGAGGAGGAAAGTCATGGAAATGGAGAGTGCACAGGGCTTGATGACAGGGCCCCAGTTGGTTCCATCAATCACTGTTTCTCTATGAAGGTTGTCTTGCTCCAGGTCTCGTCATGTTTGCCAGGTATGTCAAACCAAGTAAAATAATAGCAAGGTAGTCTTCACAAAAATTTACAATTTATTTTTAATTTCTGTTTTATCTTTTACTGATACATTGTAATCATGCATCTTGATAAAGATTTGAACTAATTCCAATTAGAATGGTAATCATTAAAAACACAATAATAAATGCAGGAAAGGATGTGGAGAAGAAGGAACTCTGATACACTGTTGGTGAGATTACAAACTGTGTAAATCACTTTGGAAAACAGTGTGGAGTATCCTCAGACAAAAGATAATAGACCTACCATATGACTCATATATATCACTCCTGGGTATCTAACCTAAAGGAATACAATTTATATTTTAATAAATTTTTTGCCGTTTGTTTTTTACACTTTTATTTTTACTTTGAAATAAGATCGAGGTAAGTTGCTGATGATCACCCAAAGTTGCTACATCATAGTTCGGTTCAGAGTGACAGAAGCACACGAGCACACTTAATGCATTGTGTATTTCCCACCAGTGCCTCCCTATACATGATGTCGTATATGAACAAGGGATTATTTGAGTAGATTCCATCATCACATGTCGACTTTGTGCTCTCTACTTCTCTACAAGACTCCCTCCCCCATTCCACTAGTATCTCTCCTCATTTATCTGAAGTCCTCTTTGTTCCCCAGTGTCTCTCTAGCTTCTAAATATGAGTGGAAATATATGGCCCTGCACTTATGGAGACTGGATAATATTATTTAGTATAATATTCTTGAGTCCCATCCATTTTCCTGCAAAATACATGATTGTGATTTTTTATGGCAGAGTTAATATCCACTGTACGTATATACCATAATTGTGTAAGACTTTCATCAATAGATCAAAGATCTGGAAATTAGATCAGGAACTATTTCCAAATTTTTTGAAAGGTTGGCTATATAGTTTGTCTACTGTGAATTTTGCTGCATGTACCTCTATAGTACTATGACTTCAATTTCTTTGGGAAGATTTCTAAAAATGGTATGACTGGATTGTGTGGTGACTTCATTCCCATTTTTTAAGAAACCTCCATGCTTATCTCCATATCATCTGTACTGATTTGCAATTCCAACAACAGGGCATAACATTTCCTATTTGCACATCCTCAAGGGCGTTTATTATTGCTTGTATTTTTGATGATTGCCATTCTAACAGGAGTTAGATGGGATCTCACTGTCATTCTTTTTTTTTTGCGGTACTGGGGATTGAACTCAGGGGCATTCTACTTCCGAGCTATACCCTCAAGCCCTATTTTTTATTCTTTATTTTGAAACCGAGTCTCACTAAGTTTGCGGAGTGCCTCACTAGGTAGCTGAGGCTGGCCACGAACCCAGATCCTCAGGTCTCAGCCTCCAGAATGCTGGGATTACAAGCATGCGCCACCACGCCTGGCTTATCACTATCATTCTGATTTGCATTTCCCTGATTTCTAATGATGTTGAACATTTTCCATATATGTATTGACCATTTGTATATCTTCTTTGGGGAAGTATCTTTTCAGTTCAATTGCTCACTTTGAATTGGGTTCTTTGTTTTTTAAATAATTAAGTATTTAAGCATCTATGCATTCTAGATATTAACCTCATATTATGGGAGTAGCTAGGGAAGGTTTTCTCCCATTTTGTAGGTTTTTTCTTTTGGTTCTTGATACTTTCCTTTGCTGCACAGAGATTTTTATTCTGATGTCACCACATTTGTTGATTTTTGTTCTCATTTCCTGATCTTTCACGTCTTATTATGGAAGTCTCTAGCAGTGCAATGTTGGAAAGTTTGTCCTATGCTCTCATCCAGTAGTCTAAAGTCCCCGATCTAATTTCCATATCATTTATCCATCTTGAGTTCAGGTTTATGCTGCTTGAAAAATTGGGATATACCTGTATTCTTGTACAAATGATTAACTGTTTTCTATTTGTTTAAAAGGCTATATTTTTTACAGTATCAGTTTTTACCCTTTTTCAAAAATCAAGTGATTATAGATTCAGGAGTTTGTTTTTCTATCTTCTATTCTTTTCCATAAATCAGTGTGTCTGTTCACGTGCCAGTTCCATCATATTTATCATTATTTATTGTATCAGGATAAACTGGCCTCATATAATATTTGAAATACTTTTCCTCTTCTCCACAGTTTTATTTATATTTGTGGTATTCTTAAAAGAGCATGCAGTTAATTATTGTTAATTGTTTAAAGGCATGCAATGAAGTCATCTCAAATCATGCAGCATGTGACTCTGAACAACCATGGGGGATTGGAGAGGGATCCTTTGACCTTGAGCCATCAAGAAACCTCAGCCTGTGCCTTCATCTACACCTGGCTTAGTGATGCAGAGAACTGTGAGTGATATATGTGTGGTTCTGAACCACTTAACTATGTGATCATTTGTTATGGAGCAATAGGTAAGAAATGGAGTTCTCATTAACTATAATGAATTTTCCTAGATGAAGTAGTAAAACAGATACTGAAAATAGAGGCAATTCAGGTAAAATACAAAGGAAATATGTAATTCAGTTAATAGTTGTGCACTAACGCCAACTTTCTAGTTTTCATTAATATACCCCCATGTTGCAACATCTTAACATTACAAGATGCTGTTTGTTAAAAAAACTGGTGTAAAAATCATTGAGATTTATTATAGTTCTACAATATATTTTCCAATATATATATATATATGTCTAAATTTTTTATACCAAAATGGGAAGACATCCTAAAATAGACATAAACCAGAAACTTTGGGCTCAGGAGGTAAGTGGACATGTATTGGGAGAACATTAAAGTACCATCTCTTGCATACAGCACTCCAAGCACAGACCCACCTGCTCTAGGAAGACACCGTCTAGCTCTAGGCCTCTCCTCCTCTTTCCTCATCCCCATTTTCTTCCCATTATTCACTCTGTAGTTGTTTGTATCCAAAACCACATCTTCAAACAAAGATATCATTCTCTCACATACTCAGGGAATCCTGCTTAAGCATATTGTCATGGAATGTTTCTTCAAGATCACACTCAAAATTTTTTAGGAAAGGTGACTTCACATATGAGAGAAAGCATACGACCCTCACGATTATGAAATTGGCTGATTTCACCTAGGATTATGTCCTCTATTTCCTTTCATTTTCCTTCTATGACAGATTTGTTTCCTACAGAGTGAAACCTCATTATGTGTATATACACATTTTCTTTATTCCCGTATTTCCTCATGACCATCTGGGTTGGTTTCATAATTGGCTATTGTGAATTGTGTTGTTATCAACATGCATATGCATGTATCACTATAGTATTCTAATAGTATTCTATAATATAGTATTCTATTCTATAGTATTCTAATAGTATTCACAATATAGTTTGTTGTGATAGTGACATGCATACACAGAGCACTTGATATATCAAATCTAGCAGGTGAAGTCAAGTGGTTGATGAAGGCTGTGTAGTGCAAAGATGGAAAAATTCCTCATAAAAAAAAGAGAAGAATAAAGATAATACCGCATGTCCCCAACCCTCCATGAAGTGATCTAAAAGGTGTGCACACAAAGCTCTGATGATCCTGCACATAAACTGGATAAACAAAATATCCCACAGCAGGATAACTGCATGCACACACACACACACACACACACACACACACACACACACACACACATCTCCGTGTACACAGCCACAGCTCTCTTCTGGATAGCACCAGGGTTGTCAGGGTTGTGTCCAGGACTCATGTCTGCAAAGCTTGCAGTGTCATAAAACTGCACACCCCCTCCACCAACATCCACAGGATCAAGACCCATAAAGTCCGTGATCATGGGACTCATTTTACACACTACATTCTTCATACATACATCAGATAAAATGGACTTTTAAGGCCTGTAGATGTGCAGTTATAGACACAAATGCCCTGGATAAAGTTTTGCAATTTTTAAATCAAGAAAACGATATATACCTTCTATTATTTAGGACACATGTACTTCAAGAGACCTTTTCCCTCTTCCAGCAAACATGTATCACATCTTGAATTTGACACATTAAAATATGAACTTTATTAAGTTCACATTCTTTTAAATAGAGGTTCTAAGATAGCCAATAATGTTATAAGACAAGTTTTCAATAAGTATGGTAAATATTTTCTGTCTAAATATTTTCTCCTAAATAATAAATACAAGAGTGGCAGGTCATATGAGAAACACACTTGGATGTGGACAGAGGGACCCATCTTGGAATGACAATGAGGAATACCAAGCCTGAGAGTGCAGGATTAGGAAGGACCAGGGACGATGCATAATTCTAGGGACATGAGGCCACAATCTCAGGCACAAAAGACACAGTGCTCAGCATAAAGTCCCCAATATTATGATGTCCCTTCACACAACCTAAGAAACCACATGATTGGTAAACCTAAACCTTCTCAGCAGTATTAACAGAAGATAGTCTGTGTACTAGAATACTCAGAAAAATGTAACCACAAACAACACAAATTCACACCACAACATGGGGCAGAAACTCCACACCCTGTGTCTACACTTTATCCTGAAGAGAAGTTGGATTTCAAGGTATAAATGACTTTTATGTTTCACATCAGGACTTCTTAAATCGAATACTAGAAGCCCATAGAATCATAAATTTGTGATTTGGTTCTTTATTCTGCATATTTTGCAGAGACACTAAAGCTTACTACAACTTCCAAAATATAAAAAAATAGAGGGAGCCAGTACAACAAGGGTGAAGAGGAAAACATTTGATAAAAACCATAGTTTATCTCCTTCTGTAACAAGCAATTACAAATTGATTTGTATAACATTCATCCATAGAATTAGAAAGACAAGTGGCAAAGAAGAAATAGATAAAGTAGTGATTGTATGGATTGAATAATGATGCCTAGAAGGCTGGTCTCAGGAAGCATTGCTCCCTTTGTGAGTTGAGGGCAAAAAAGCTGAAGATACCAATTCCTCCAAATTTTTTTATTATTAATTGGTGCATTGTAATCATACAGCATTGTTAGGTACAAGCTAATAAAGGCATATATGCACACATTTCTCATTTAACTCCTTCCCCAAATCCCACCCCACCCTCTCGCTCTCCCTCCTTCTCAAGTTCAGTTTAGTGATTGACTTTGATATATTTGTGAAATACATCATATGCATTAGGGTGTCCCCCCACCCGCGTCCATCACTTTCTGTTATGTCAACTTCTTTGCTTATCTAGCGTTTCTCCTTTTTCATCTGGAGTCCCTCTCATGCCCCATCTTCTCCCTAGCATCCACATGTTAGGGAGAATATATGTTTTTTAACTCTTTGTGACTGACTAATCTCACTTGAAATAATGATTTCCAGTCGCATCCATTTCCTGGCAAATAACATGATAAAAGTGATATTTCTAGTTCAAACTTTGAAGAAACCCTTTGCTATTTTTATCTTCCTTTGCCACGGAATTCTGTGCCATTGTTTAAAAATTATTTATCCACATATATCAGACACTTGCTATTTCTACTTTGCTCTTGAGGTCGCTGTGTGTAGAGTGGCTATAATATTGTATAATATTGTATAGATACTATGAGGAGAATTTTTCTTGAATATTTACAATGTTCTATTCATGGAATGCTTCTTTATCTCATATCAAAGATAGTGCCTGAACCAATTAAATCTTAGGATCAGGTGTATTGCTAATATAAGTCACAGAGGACGTAAATCAAAAAAGATGTGAATTCTTTTTAAAAATTGTATTAGAAATTTCAGAAACAGTTGGGAGTTGCAAGGCATGCTTCCAATCCCAGTACTTGGGTGGCTGAAGCAAGAGACTGCTGGTTGTGATATCAGTCTAAGCAATTGAGAAAGACTCTCAGCAACCTACTGAGACCTTATTTTAAAATACGCGGGGTGTAGCTTAGAGGAAGCATACCCTGGTGTCAATCTCCCAATACAAACACAGCAGTAATCCAAGAGAGAAAATGACAGGAAGCAAAGACAGACATAGAATGAAGGATAAGTGGGCTGCAACTTTCATTAGGTCCCAAGCATTAACCAAGAAGGTTACAAAGGAATTGTAATTGGTGGGTTTCTAAGAAGAAAACACATGTTCCATAGAGTAAAATGTGAGAGTCCCACACACAGGCAGTACTATTCAGTGGGACAAGTCCAATAATTCATCTAGCTTTCCTTTGTGGGGGGAATCCAGGAGGAAGTTGCTGGAGTAGAATATCTGGATCTAACCCATTCAGGATCTGGAGGATGCAAAAACCTGGAAATTGTCACAAGCTTCTAAACTTTCAATCTAAGTTTAAAAAGGAGATTATTCAAAGAACAATATTTTCTGAAATAACACTGTTATAGGCATATTGTAACAGACATACTTTAATGGTAATGCATGTTGTGTAAAGAACATGGGTGTAGTAGAGAAATTCATATAGAAGGAAGAATTTAAGTAAAAACTATGGAGGATATTATGAGATATGTTAAAAATAACAGTCATAGAAATTAATAAGGAGAGTATCATCATTAATAATATGAGCAGACATTTGGTATGCAGAATTCCTTCAAGAAGTATTTCTATAAGTGTATTTAGGCCACCATTGCAAGTTTGTAATTTTTTTGTTTGTTTGTTTGTTTCGGTACTGGGGATTGAACTCAGGGGCATTCTACCTCCGAGCTATACCCTCAGCCCTATTTTTTATTCTTTATTTTGAAACCGAGTCTCATTAAGTTGCAGAGTGCTTCACTAGGTAGCTGAGGCTGGCCTCGAACCTGGATCCTCCGGTCTCAGCCTCACGAATGCTGGGATTACAAGCCTGCGCCACCACGTCCGGCTTGCAAGCTTGTAATTTTGACAGAATCTTTTTTGATAGATACTATCAGGCAGTAATGCATGAAAATATTTCTTTAGTAATCTCTTGTTTTTGTTTCCTCTTTTTGGTAGGTTTGACACATGCAACGCCAGGCTCATTCTAACGTTCATGTGTCTTTCATACATCCTTCCTTTGCTGTCTATTTTCCAACCCTTCTGCCCATACTTTGTGTCTTCCCAAGCCAGCAGATGCTGAGGGCATGAATGAGGAGGTGCTAAGGGACAGACTCACTGGATCTGCTCTTTGGGGAGAGGGTGAAGGCAGAAGGATCTGCTGGGATGGAGGTGCCCTGACACCATGATGCTCCAGCCTGTCCTGCTAGTGCACCCAGTCCACTGCTCACCCTGGTGGTTAACACTCAGGTATGTGTCCCTAGCTTCATCAGATATTGTTTAACACAACCACATACAGTGGTGATAATAACCCAGATCATGCATGAGTTTCATTACTGGTGAATTCGAGTGTTTCAGGAGCAACTCTCTAGGTTTTATGGATACTCTTCATGGTGGCACAGCCACGGATGCCCCATTATTTAGTCAGATGTCGGACTCTCTGAGGGGTAGAAAGTCAATAACTGAAATATGCTTTGCATATCAGTGGAAAGGTGAGAGGATACATTGCTCCTTGCCTGCATGTTCTGCTTCTTCAAATGGTCAAAGGTGGTGCTATTTTAGAGGAGGTAATCTACGAGCATAAAATACAGGAAATACCCTTGCCTCACACATCTACCATGGTGCAAAATCCTTTTCCTGGCATAGCTCCAGCGCACAGAACTGGAGAGTGCCAGAGAATGTCTTCAGCTTCAGCCCAGTCATGAATCTCATCTAGCAGGATGTTCCCAGCATCAGGTAACTGTGCATGATGCCCTTCTCTACTATCAATGTCTTCTTGATCAGCCTCCAACCTTCTTCCCACAGGCCAGAGAGAAGCTGCCCCTAAATCACCTGCTCCATCACCAAGTAGATATAGTCAGTGGTGTCTATAGTTTGAAACTCTTGTACCACATTCATGATCTCCACAATTCTCGTTATATTAGATGAAATGATGAGGAGCTTATTCCTTATTTTAGGCAGGACTTTCATGGGAGCCTCTCTCTCAGTGAGGATATGGTCGGTGAGTTTGACCCAGCCAAATCTTCCCTGGCGCATGTCCCTCAGGATCTTAAAATGGCATCCTCACAGAGAAAGCTGGCCATGAGATGTTGCTTCACTATTCTCCCTCCTAGCATTGTATCTCAAAAGTCCCTACAGACACTAATGATGCTAACTATAAAAAAGTAAAACAAAATAATAAATCACACACACACAGACATGTGCACATGGAAAAAATTAAATCCTCAACAAACAAATCAGATACAAAGCTATCAAAGTGAGCCCAACAGATTACCAACCACAATATCCCTGTGCTTTTGATCAACAAATTAGACTCAGTTAGAGCCGTATCTCATTGTTGCTGTTGCTCTATCACAATGACTCCTTGTGATGTCACTAAAAATACTGCCTGGGTTATGTTTGGATGTGGCCCATTTTAGCTTTCTCTCCCTTTTGGCCCTGAGGACTTTTCCATTTAATAAGAGCGTAAGCTCTCCTTCTCCCTTTGTTACTGTTGTTTGAATCCAGAGGCATTCTACCTCTGAGCTACATCTCAACCCTATTTAATTTAATTTTATTTTTGTAACAGGGTCTCACTAAGTTGCAGAGAACCTCACAAGTTTTCTGAGGCTGGCCATGAACCTGAGATCCTCCTGGCTCCGCCTCCCAAGTACTGGGATTACAAGTGTGAGCCACCTTCCCTGGCTTAAAAGCATCTTTGCTTCCCTTGGATGTGGAGATGAATTTTACTTATTTAGAAAGGATAACTTTTAGGATGGATTTTTATTTTGAGTTTAAAAAAATGTATAATAAAAACACTGTACAGAAGAATCAAAACTGCAGGTGGCAAAAGATTTAGGATAGTCATGGTTACAATTTTAATTAAGAATTTTAGTTATTTTTACTGTACTCAACATTTTGTGAAAAGAAATATGACTGACAGCATTATATCAGGAAAATTAGACATTAATAAAATTTACACAGAATTTAGAACATTTATGTCAATAATATATCACATATTACTTCATAATAATACTCACATAAGCACAATTATAAAGTGATCATTTAAATTATTTTCAAACTGTGTATTGTTTTTCAACATCATAACTCTTTTAAGACTCCATTTTCCTAAGTAATAAAAAAAAACTAATAAAGGGAGTTACAGATATGTCTCAGTGGCAGAGTGTTTGCCTAGTATATCTGAGGAATTAGCTCACTACCTAGTACCACAAAAACAGCAATACCTCCCCTCCCCCACAGAAAAAGAGCTCTACCTAAATATCTAGCTGAAAACCTTGAAAACTATTGGTAAGACACAGGTCTTTGTTTCCTAAGCAACTTTCTATAAATTTTACAAGGATAAAAGCAATATTTTAAGAAAATGTTGGTGCTTTCAACCTAGAGAATTAGATTATTATTTTATATTTATATCAGTGCATTCATTTATAGAAAAAATTAAATACTGTTTTACAAATTATATTGTGCTTGATTGGACATAAATTTCATTTCATGGCACTCATCTCTCTCAGTTCTTCCGTAACCTGCTTGTACCCTCTATAAGTTACTTAAAATTTCAGATTTGCCCTTTGTTTCCGTTCTCAAATAAGTCAGTCATTCTAATTTTGGACAATAGCATTGTTTCTTATAAAATCCTCTCTCATCCAAAGGAACACAAACCTTTACTCTTCTTAGTCACCTTCACAAAATCATTCCCAGCCTTGTAACTCTTTTTAACCCTGTCCCCTAATTCTTGGTTCCTTTTTCCATTGTTCCTTCCTAAAATACATTTTAAAACAATACTCTAAAACTCTCCAAATTTGGAAGTGTATCATTTAAATGAAGTTGTACTTCTGAAATGACATAGATATTTTGTCTATTACTTCCTGCACTGTAAATAAAATACTTCAATTTACATGAACATTTAACTAGCAAGTTATAAATGTAAATAACATTGATTTCTAGTAAATTTTTATCTCATAGTTATCATGCTTATATTACTGAGCTACTGAGGTATTCTATAAACATGGTCAAAACTTTAAGTTATTTCCTTGTTAAAGAAAAACACTAATATCAAATTACTGTCCTTGATACACAGAAGTAATGGAAAATATATTGTGCTTTTACTGGCATAATGGTTTGTAGGTGAAATTTATACTTATATTTTTGTAAGTATATAACAGATTAAATATTGCCCCATATGCATATCAATTAAGAAAATTGCTAATAATTCTGAAGGTATTGTTATTATTATTTTACTAAAAAATTATCAAACAGAATAATATGAACTAAATAGTACCTAAAAAAGACAGTTGAATCAAAATCTTTGGAGAACCTGGAACATATTAAGGTTATATGTTTTGTGGCTAAATTTTGAAATTATTCTTTTTTTTTTTTTTTGGTACTGGGGATTGAACTCAGGAGCATTCTACCTCTGAGGTATATAACTCCAGCACTATTTTTTATTCTTTATTTTGAAACAGGGTCTCATTAAGTTGTGGAGGGCCTCACTAAGTAGCTAAGAGGCTGACTGTGAACTCTGATCCTCTGGTTTCAGCCTTCCAAATGCTAGGATTACAAGCATGTGCCACCATACCTGGCTTCTTTTCATTCTTATAAAGGCTGTTGACAGAATTTTCTTGTAAAACTTTTCCCATAGAAGCATCATTTTCCAGAAGAATCTGTACTTTTTTTTTCCTCTTCTCATTCTTATAAAAGATTATTTTACCTGTTAACCCTTTAATTTCAAATTAATATTGTCATAAAAGAACAAGAAATTTTAGTGAGATAAAAATGCCAAGCTAGGTGATCAGAACCATAAGAAAATTCCCCAGAAAACACTATGAGATATAAACAGGAGGAGAAGTATATTAAATAGTGAGTGGGAAATCCCTGCCCAATGAGCAGGGTGGCTGAGAGAACACCCACAAAGCTATTCCTAGGAAAGATGGTCTTTGGAAGCATACTTTGTCTGGATTGAAGTTAATTATTCCCAATGTTACTGGAGAGAGTGTTTTTAACAGCTTGAATTAAATACTAATTTCTGGTGCCACAAAGATGCAAAAACAGTTAAGAATAATTTTTATTCCCTTTACCAGCCCAAATAAACTTAATAAAAAGATAATATATAGAAACTCCACCTTTTTCCCTACCTTTTTAGTTAATGATAGAATCCTTATGAACATCCCAAATAAAGAAGCCTCCACCTTAGGCAAGACTCACCAAAGAAGGAATGTTAAGTCATGGAAAAGGAGAGTTCACAGGCCTTGATGACAGGGCCCCAGTTGCTCCCATCAATCACTGTTTCTCTATGAAGGTTGTCTTGCTCCAGGTCCCTTCATGTTTGCCAGGTATGTCAAAACAAGTAAAATAATAAAGAGATGGTCTTCACAAAAATTTATAATTTATTTTTTATTTCTGATTTCTTTTTTACTGGTGCATTGTAATCATGCATCTTGATAAGTATTCCTCATAACCTCATTTAGAATGGCAATCATTAAAAACACAATAATAAGCGAGGCATGGTGGCACACATTTGTAATCACAGTACTTTGAAGGCTGAGACTGGAGGATCCGGGTTCTCAGTCAGCCTCAACTACTTAGTGAGGCCCTCTGCAACTTAGTGAGACCCTGTTTCAAAATAAAGAATAAAAAATAGGGCTTTAGCTCAGAGGCAGAATGCCCCTGGTTTCAATTCTCAGTATCCCACAAAAGAAATTAATTAATTTATTTAATAATTAGAAATAACAATAAATAAAAACACAAAAATAAGTGCAGGTGAGGATGGGGAGAAGAAGGAACTCTGATGCACTGTTGGTGGCATTGCAAATTTGTTCAGTCACTTTGGGAAACAGTGTGAATGTGGAGTATCCTCAGAAACAAGAATGAACCTATCATATGACTCACACATACTACTCTGATATCTACCCTAAAGAAATACTATATCTTTTAATTAATTTTTTACAATTTATTTTTTACACTTTTATTTTTACTTTGAAATAAGATCTAGATAAGTTGCTGATATTCTCCCAAGTTGCTGATGATCTACCAAAGTTGCTACATCATAGTTAGGTTCAGAGGGACAGAAGCACACAAATATACTTAATGCATTGTGTATTTCCCTCCAGGCCCCTCCCTATAGATGACATCATATATGAACAAAGGATTACTTGAGTAGATTCCATCATCAGATGTCCACTTTGTCCTCCCTACTTCCCTTCAAGACTCCCTCCCCCATTCCACTAGTATCTCTCCTCATTTATCTGAAGTCCTTTTTGTTCCCCAGTGTCTCTCTAGCTTCTAATTATGAGTGGAAATATATGGGCATACCGCTTCCGATCACTGTGGATGATGCGGGGATCCCTGCCTGGTTAGGGCGTGGAGACCCGGGGGTGCCCATGCCACGCCTGATCTGGCAAGTGTGTCCACCATGGAGTTTGCAGCTCTCAGCATCTGGCTGGTCCCCACAGCTCCAGGTTGCGGCTCCACAGCCTGGTTCTTCAGAGCAGCGCAGGATCAGCAGTGAGGCAGACTCCCCTGTTCTCCCTATTCCACTTTCTGGACCTTCTTTAGTTGTGGTTCAAATTTCACTTTTTTTTCCTCTGTTAAGAAGCTCTTTGTATGGTAAATTTAGTTTGAAATCATAGTGTCTGGGGAAAGTTGTTTCACTTAGTTGCCATCTTGGATTCCTCCATCAAAGGTCCCCAGCTTCTTTTTTATAACATGAATTTAGAGAAAGGATGTCCCTCAGTTGCCCAGACTGACCTTGATCTTGTGATCTTCCTTACGCAGTTTCCCAAATAAGCAAGACTACAGGCATGTGCCACCATGCCAAGCAAAATGTGTGGGAGTTTTGAAACAGTATTATGTCTGACAGTACACTATCATAGAGAATCATTCCTCTTTCCTAATGAATTCCTCTCACTTCATCTCATTATCATTCCTCCTTTCTGAGTTTTTACTAATCACTAATCTCTATACTATCTAAATAATTTTGCCTTTGTTCACAGAGGTGAAATTACACAGTATTTTGCCTTTTCCAAATGAGTGGTTCAACATATCAAAACCTCTGGGACACCCTGAAGGCAGTACTAAGAGGGAAATTTATAGCGCTGAGTGCCCACATAAGGAGAACAGAAAACCACCAATTAAATAACCTAATGACACAGCTCAAAGCCCTCGAAAAACAAGAACAATCTAATCCCAAAGCGGGGAGAAGACAGGAAATCACGAAAATCAGAGCAGAAATTAA
>PVLC010029292.1:0-20326 GCA_004027655.1 Graphiurus murinus
ACTTGCTCCACTCCCTCCAAACATCTTCCTTTTTAGTTGTCCCTCCCTTGTGAAACATGGCCAGCTCTTTCCTGACCTGGATATTGTTTTACACCTGTTCATCCCCTGCACTGAGAACTACTCTCCTCTAACCACCAGTTCTACACATTTGTGCTTCTTAGACATTAGGTCTTTACTAAAATATCATCTCCCAAGAGAAACCTTTCCAAATTGCCCTGATTTAAAACACATATATGTGTATGTACACAGGCATGCACACACACATTCACAATACCTCACATTTTTTGTGGTATTAGGGTTTGAACCCAGGAGGATTCTATCTCTGAGATTCACCCTGAGCCTTGTGTGTATGTATGTATGTATCTATGTATATATTCCCATTACTGGGGATTGAACCCAGGGGCAGTCTTCCTCCGAACTATACCCCCAGCCCTATTTTTTATTCCTTATTTTGAAACAGGGCCTCACTAAGTTGCAGAGGGCCTCACTAAGTAGGTGAGGCTGGCCATGAACCTGAGATCCTCCTGCCTCAGCTTCCCAAGCACTGGAATTACAAGCATGCCCCACCATGCCCTGCTGAACAGGTTTTGCTAAGTTGATGAGAGCCTCACTAAGTTGGTGAGGCTGGTCTTGAATGTGTGATCTTCCTATCTCAGACTCCCAAATACTGGTATCACAGATATGTGCCACCACACCCTACTTACCCCACATTTTTAAGTTAAGATGTTTATAAATTTTTTATAATAATTATAGTGTACATTTAGTATTGTTTTCATGGTACTAGCAATTGAACCTAGGAACATTCTACTTCTGAGCTACAACCTCAGCCCTTTTCATTTTTAATTTTGAAACAGTCTTGCTAAATTATCTCACTAACTTGACATCCTAAGTACTGAAATTACAGGCATGTGCCACTATACCTGACTTGTATTTAGTATTTTTAATTTACTTATTTTCAGTCCCTTCCACCTAAAGGTTATCTACAAAGATGTCTTAAATATTATGAGTTGTAGTATATATTTTGAATAAACAAATTATTTAAATTTCATTTATCTAATAAACATTGGTAGAGCACTTCCTATGTGCCAGGAATACAGGAATTTGAGGCCTAGAGAATACAGCAATGAAGAAAACAAAGGAAAGTCCTTGACTCCAAGGAGCTTATGTTATAGAGAGAGAGGTAAGGATAAATAAGAGACCTAAGAAGGAAGCTGTGTAGTGGAAAACATAAAGCAGGAAAGGGATGTTAGAAAAATGAGCAGAATGAGGTGATTCTTTTATATAAGCAGGAGTGACTTACTGAGAAGGTGGCACCTGAAAAGACTTGAAAGATGAGAGGGAAAGGTCTGCAGGAAGACCTTTGCAGGCTGAAAGCATAGTGAGTACAAAGGCCCAGAAGTGGAAAACATTGCATACAATTCTGGAGAAGCAGACTCTAATGTGGTTGCCCTGGCATGAACGAACAGGAGATTTGAAGGAGATGAATCTGAAAAGCCAAAGAAAGTGGGCTGTGCAGTGTAAGAGCTCTGAGCACTCTGGTTTTGATATTGAGGAGACTGAAAGATGTTGGAAAATGTGTTGGTGATATCTGCTTCTATCAAATCGACAGTGTGATGCTCTGAGCATTGGGTGAGCTCAAAGGTGCCACTTTCAATTCATTCTGGAAGTGCAGGGAGGGCAGGGTGAGCCTGGATTTCTTGGAGGAACTGAGAGCTGAGATGGGAGGACTCTGCTTACTTCTTCTGCTCCACCCAGTATTCAGAACACATCCCCATTGTCATTCCATCATGCTGCTGCTGCATCTTATATATACTTCCATTTCATTATATTTTCACCATCTGTTCCTTAGACCATAGCCCCACTGGTACCAGGGATCCTGTCATATTCATGTACCTCATACAAAAATATTTGATATCTATTGGATACAGGTGCATAAAAACTGACAAGAGATAATAGGTCCTTCCTATTGGTGGTTCTCAACTAGCAAATTCTTATACTAAATGACTAGTCACCTGATCTAATGTTTTCATTTTTTAAATTGCTTTAATTTTTTTGTGGTACTGAGGATCAAACTCAAGGCCTTATACATGCCAGGCAAGCACTTCACCTCAATGATACATCACCAGCCTTGGACTAATATCTTAACATGTGATAAGATATATTTCAGTGTCTTCAACTTCCACATGAGAGTGCTGCTAACACAAACAAGATACTGACATTTTTTTTCCACACAGTTACTTTTTACCCTGGCTATAGCTGAATAGTTCCTGATCAATATCATTGTTGTTAGCCAGGTTTAAAAAAATGACAAAATAAAGATGCTTTTTTTCCTTGTTAATTTCTTTGATGCTAGAATTTATAATGAAAATTTGAGATTTTACTTTATGGTAGGCTTTCCCTAAAAGTATATCATTTGAAAATACCTGTAGGGATATTGACTAACTGGGTCAAGAAACTGAATGCTTTGAGTGCATAATATCGTATGTCTAAGGATAATACAGCATTTACTCCAGTGTTCTTAACAACGTAAGTATGTGAGTGCTCAGTTGCCTGATTATTTTACTCTAACTGAAGATGCTTTGTGGTCACAAGTAATTTAACAACAACAACAAACATCTTCATTTCAACCTTCTCGATCTATTTTTTAAAAAACTTAAATCCAGCCAGTCGTGATAGTACATGTCCCAGTACTTGGAAGGCAGAGACAGGAGGATCACAAGTTTGAAGCCAGTCTCAGCAACTTAGCAAGACCTTGTTTCAAAACATAAATATAAAGGGCTGGGGGTCTAGCTCAAAGGCAGGATATTCTTGAACTCATTCCCTAGTGCAAAAGATAAAAAAGGCTGAAATCCATTTCCTCTTGCTTTATTAATTTCCAAATCTAACTTTCTTCCTCAGAAAGTAGAAAATCATTGGAGAGGAAGATCATCTGCATTTAGAATTGAGGTAAATAACTACCAAGACAGAAAGAATAAAATTCTAGTGCAATATGTAATTTGTTCACAAAGCAGTTTATTTGAAGGTTGTTAATTATAAGGGAGCTTAATTGCAATTTTTATGTTACTAAGTAACCAAATGTTTACCATGGAATCATTTCAGTTGAAATAGAAAGATAATCTCATACACTCCACCTCCAGTGACAGTCCTTCACAGACTACATTTGGAATCTTTTAAGGACTCTCTTTAATTCTAATTCTAGGAATCTAAAATGTGCTGCTTTTTTAATGTGTTAGCTACCACTGTGTGGTAAACTGAATATAGAATTTTACATCCTAAGTATCGAGAATGGTTTTAAAATGTTGGCTTACATCAGGTCTTCTGGGAGATATATGTCAAAAGGAAAACTGTAAATACATTTCAAGATAATTTTATGAGAAGAGATTATGTGATGGAGATGACAGTTAAACATTTGCTACGTGTGACCAGAGATTAACATTCCCAAAGATGGGCAGCCCTTTATCTGCTAATCAGGTTTATGCCCTTGCCTTGTGTTTTGGATAATTCTCTAGGGAGAAATGAAATTCTGCATTTATGGAACCATTTTTAAAAACCGTTCATTTCCTAATGCCTCACTTATCTGCACTCATAAAAAAGAACAACATCTACCCATGGCAGCATAGCTTTTCTTCAGCAAAACAGAAGGCGATGAACACATCTCACTGCCTTTGGAGTCTAACTATGTTCCATCAGGTCAAGATTTAAGGCTCACAGCTCTGTGTCACTGGTGTAAGGTGATCAGCATGACCCAAGAGACAAAAGACCCCAGAGGCCAGTCCAATCAGGGAAGGTTTATTAAAGGGAAGCTGCCAGGCTGTCTCACACAGGAGAGCAACAGCATTAGGGATCTGTGGGAAAAATTTTATAGCAGCAAGAGCAGGGAAGGGAGTCAAGGAGAGCAGGGGAGGGGGTAGTGTTTAGTTTTGGGAACAACAGGACTTGGTTGCTCACATGTGTTGGGGGATGATCTTTGTGGTCAGGGTTGGAGTGTTTCTGCTCCTGCAACTGCTCCCTAGGTTGGGTCAGACTGCCCCATTTTGACTTGTTATGGTGCAATTGTATCTTTTATTTTTACTGCCTGAAGTTACTTGTGCCACCCACTAGGTCCCATGTACCCTCTGACCTAATATTATAGCCTTTTAATGATGGTAATGGGCATTGCTGTTGGTCCCAGCTATTTTTGTTGAGTGGGGACTTAAGGGGGGGAGAGGCTAGAAATGTTAAGCTAGGGGATTGAGGTAGCCCACCATCACATTCTTAGTAGATCTCTCCAGATGGCTATTTTAGCTCCTGGTAGGGGGCATTAGTGTATTTGGTGAGGAGTAGCTGGTTTAGCGAACCACATGCCATGTCAGCAATTTTTTTTGTATGAATTTGAGGAAACAGGGTATTAAATCTGACAATAATAGGTTAGACAGTTTTACATACATTAATGGTAACAATGCAAAGTTAAATTGAGTAGATACCTAAGTGTTAAAATTAAGACCATTGTAAATCCCACTAAGAAAGTCAGTCTTAAAGCACTTATCACATAAAATTTAGAGTCCAATTTTGTGGCCTGAGATGTGGCACTCTTCAGTCTTCTATCATGCACCATCTTATCAGCTTCTGGATGTGGACAAGTTGTCCTTATCAGAATCAGCTTGGGTAGATACACAGAAGTGGTATTGCTGGATCATATGGTAGGTTCATTCCCATTCAACTGAGGATCCTCCATACTGTTTTCCAAAGTGGTTGCACTAATTTGCAATCCCACCAACAATGTATTAGGGTTCCCACTTCTCTGCACCCTCACCAGCATTACCCAAAAGAATGGAAACCAAATTATCAGACTGATGCATGTGTATCTATGTTTATAGCTGCACAGTTTTCAATTGCCAAACTATGGAACCAGCCAAGATGTCCATCAACAGATGAATGGATTACAAAACTATGAGATATTTATACATTGGAATTTTACTCAGCCATAAAGAAGAACAAAATCATGTTATTTGTAGGGAAATGGATGCAACTAGAAAATATTATGTTAAGTGAGATTAGTCAGTCACAAAGAGTAAAAAAAAAAAAAAAAACATATGTTCTCCCTAATATGCAGATACTAGGGAGAAAATGGTACATAAGAGGGACTCCAGATGAAAAAGGAAAAAACCCTAGATAAGCAAAGAAGTTGAGTTAATTGAAGGTGATGGATGGAGTCGGGGGGTGGGAGGACACCCTAATGCACATGATGTACTTTCACAAATATATCAAAGTCAATCACTAAACTGAACTTGAGAAGGAGGGAGGGCGAGGGAGTGGGGTAGGAACTGGGGAAGGGTTAAATAGAAATGTGTGCATATATGCCTTTATTAGCTGTACCTAACAAAGTTGTATGATTACAATGTACCAATTAATAAAAATAATAAAATAATCAGCTTGCTTGACTTTTAAGATTTTTGAGCAGTCTGTTGTCGTCTTTGGGGCTGTTGTCTCCAGGACTGCTGGCTTTAGGTGACTGTGATGGACTGGGATAGCTAAGCTGACTGGTATCCTATCTAATACCCATTTATACATTTTTAACTTTTGAAAGCACAAGTATAGCTTTACAGTTACACAAGAATTAACTTTCACTTTAGAAGTGAATTTAGATAACCATAGAAAACAGAGACAGCAGAAAACACAGGAAATTATTTTAATATAACCTCACTGTAAACCTTTTAAATAACTTGTAAATGTAACCACCTTTATCACACATGCAGCATTATTTTCATTAACTTCACCCTATACAAACATTCTTTGACATGCTCAAACTTGCTGAAACTTGCTTTTAGCCTTCTGAATTTATCCTGTTTCTTTTTTTTGACAATTTTAGGATAAACTTTACTTTACCATAAAAGATACTTTCTAATTTTTAAAATATTCTTTCTTTTTATCCTTTTTCACCAAAATTTCTTATACTCATGTATCTTCTTTACATTTCTCTCTCATCCCTACATATTGGTTTCTTTTGTCATAATTCCATTCTTCAATTAAATTTTGTACATACCTTTATTTAACAAAGTAAGAATCAAATTGAAATCATTTTTCCAAGTTTTACAGTGGCCTGGACTTTATTTTGTATTCTTTTTTTTTTTTTTTTTTCCGGTACTGGGGATTGAACCCAGGGACATTCTACCTCAGATCTACATCCCCAGTCCTATTTTTTATTCTTTATTTTTGAAGCAGGGTCTCACTAAGTTGCAGAGGGCCTCACTAAGTAGCTAAGGCTGGCTGTGAATCTGGACCCTCCAGTCTCAGCCTCCCAAGTACTGGGATTACAAGCGTGCACCACCACAATTACAAGCGTGCGCCAACACACCCAGCTAGCCTGGACTTTAAAGAGTTACAGTTTTAGATGTTTACATTTTAGGTAAAACTAACTGAAATAACGAAGTTTTAAGCAACTTTGAACAGCAAAGTTATCTTAGTAAACAGAAGGAGAGGGGAAAAGAGAAAGCCAACTCAGTAATTAGAATATAGCAGTTTTTTAGGCTTTTCCCTTAGTTTTTTTTAAACCTAGTTTTGTTAGACCTAATTATTTTGCCTAAAATCTGTGGCCTATATGTAGAATGTAGCTTCCAGGTGTTGCCAAGGACAACTGTTGTTGAGGCAAAGGTTGATTTATCATTTGTTTTTTAGTTTGGCTTTTTTGAGTGGATTTGTTTTAGCACTGTTTTACAGTCCTGGATTGGTGGCTCATTGCTGTGTGCCAGCGAGTGACTGGACTTAAGGTATGTACCATCCTTAGTTATATATGGGAGCTTTAATACTGGTGTTGGTTTGTTGGATCAGAATCTGGACTGCTGTCTGTTTTTGTTGTTTTTTGTTTTTTTTTTTTTGAGATAATTAAGGTGAAAGATTGTTTAGCAGTTGTCTTTTAAGTTCTTCAAAGGTTTGTTTGGAATCTAAATGTGACAGAACTCTATCACTCTTAGAAATTTTGGGGGGGCTTTTTGGTTGGCAGAAATATACAACGTTTTTGAGACGGTGTAGGGATAGGTCTAACATGGGGCATCCATGGGTGAGTTTTAGGGCTTCCTGTGTTAGAATGGAGGCGGCTGCTAATGCTCTAACACAGGCTGGAGGATAGCCTGAGGGTAAGAAGGTAGATGGTTAAAGCCTGGCCAAAGAAGTGGGGGCTGTCTTTAAAGCCTTATGGTGGGAGGCTACAGAGGGAGAAGTATCCCAGACTATAGGATCGACTTTTTTGAGGGGGTAGTGGAAGAGGCAATGAAGGGGATGAATGTGGGACGGAGGACAGGACTTCTGAGAGCAAGAAAAGAAAGGAGGGTGGGCAACCCGGGGCAAAGGAGAGGGTTAGGCGAAGATTAGAAAGAATGTCCCAACCAAGGAGTGGGACTAGGCAGCTGGACATAGCAAGAAATGAATGGGTGAAGGGGTAACTCCATATTGAGCATGGAAGAGGACCTGTGGCTCGAGGTTGTTGAGCACGGCTATGAACCCCGTGACAGTAACCTGAGATGGGAAGGTCTAACCGTTAAAGAAGGGAAGAACAGACCAAGTGGCCCCCGTGTCAATAATGAAACTAAGAGACTTACTAGCAACCTGGAGAGTTACCCTGGGCTCCTCTGGTCTGATGGCGATGGGGCAGTCGTGGCCAGAAATGCCTGGGCACTGTCAGTCAAATGTGAGGCCAAGCAAGTCGGAGAGGTGTGCTTGGGAGGGGCCCACATGCAGGACATGGACCCGGTGGAGATTTGGGGGACGGGCAAGCTTGTGCCCAATATTCAGTCTTGCCACATTTGAAGCAGGTTCCTCATGGCATGTGCTGATGGCTCCGTTTGTCAGGTGTAGAGGGTGTAGTAGGCTATAGGGCAGCTGCCAGGAGGTAGAAGTTCTGTTTAGTGTGGACTGCCCTATTAGCCTGTTCTAGTTTCTCCTGGTTATTGAAAACCCTGAATGCTGTATTATTAAGGCCCTGTTGGGGAGTTGGAGCTGTCCTCAAGCCTCCTAAGTTTTTTGAATGTCTGGTGCCACCTGAGTAATAAAGTAGGAATCTGGTCTGGTGAGTTGTACCAGAGTCTCTGAAATTTGGCTGGATTTTTGGAGGGATGTTGGATAATGAACAGGTTTAGGAGGAAAGTGAAGAAAGAGGAGAATGTGAAGAGCTTGAGCTTGGGTTATGGTTATCGGCAGATGAAGGGGGATAAGGACGAGGAGGTGCTGAGGGTTGAGAGGGTACCAGAGGACTTGAGAGAGGAACAGGAGGGATCCTGTCCTCAATATCAGGGATAAAAACAGAGGGTAGATCTGTGAGATGGGGGTGTTTAGGGGTTGGTGGCCCTTAGCCAGGAGGAGTCTCTGGGGAGAGCAGGAGGTGCAGAGAGAGGGTCGGGACCACAAAGCAAAGAACGCTTGGACATAGGAATTTTGGGCCACTTGCCACTTCATTGAAAGAAATTATCAAGGTCTGTCAGAATTTGAAAATCTAGGGTGCTGTTTTTAGGCCACTGAGACTGGTTTGAGGCAGTAGGCCTTAATATAATCCTGAAGTCCCAGCGTGGAGAGAGATTTGAGAAGGCAAAAGAAAGGGGAATCTGAGGGAGGTTTACCGAGGGAAGTGCCCATGTTAGGATGGAATAAAGAGGGGGAAAAAAGAGGAGAACTAGAAAGAGAAAAAGGAGAGCAGGAGGCCAGAAGAGGACCAATGGCACAGACAAGAACCTAGAGGAGGAGGCCTCTGTCCCTTGAGGGCATCTGCATGCAACAGAAGGAGGCTCCTGAGAATACCCAGGTCACATAGACTAAGTGTCCCTGGCTGGGTGAGGGGCGCCCAATGCAGGATGAGAGGAGACTCCTGGCGTACCGGTACAACTTAGGGACTGCACGCAGACAGTCTCCGAAACAAGAAGACTTACCCCCCATCAGCATTCTGAAGAGAAGAGAGGAGAGAGGCAAAAGATCTTACCGGGCAAAAAAAGGTGAAAGTGTGGGCCAAGAACCAGCAAGGGCCAAGAATTGGAGTGTCCATGGGAAGCAGCAGCAATCGGGAATCTCAATCTTGAGAGTATGTGCCAAGTGAAGGGTTGGTTTGAGGACCAGGTGGTCCAGGGCCACAGGACCCTCCTGGGTTTTTGGAACCAAAATGTAAGATGATCAGTGCAACCCAATAGACTAAAGACCCCAGAGTCTGGCCCAATCAGGGATGATTTATTAAAGGGAAGCTGCCAGGCTGTCTCACACGAGAGAGCAGCAGCATTAGGGGCGGGAAAATTTTATAGTAGGTAGAGCAGGGGTGAAGTAAGGGAGAGCAGGGGAGGGGTAGTGTTTAGTTTTGGGGCAGGACTTGTTTGCTCACACTTGTTGGGGGCTGACCTTTGTGGTCAGGGTTGGAGTGTTTCTGCTCCTACAACTGCTCCCTAGGTCAGATCAGACTGCTCCATTTTGACTCATTATGGTGCAGTTGCATCCTTTATTTTTACTGCCTGAGGTTACTTGTGCCACCCACTAGGCCCCATGGACCCTCTGACCTAACAGATGGGTATTCACTTACTGTTGGAGTCTCATTTCTGCTGTATTCCTTGGTAGGTAACATTTACCACACAAAATCACTTCCATGATTAAATGTGACTTGTATTCGAAGCACTTAATACAATATCTGGCACCTAAGTCTTGATGAGCTCCAGGATTCAGTGAATCAATAACTTGCTTAGCCCTACAGGAACCATCAGAGTGGAGAGTAAAGAAAGTGTGCTTCCTGCTGACAGTTGTGAACAAGCGGACCTTTAAGGAATTGGATGTCTCTTCTAATGGATCAGTGTACAATCCAGTGACAGTGCATTATCTTTCATACCTTAGCAGAGGGTGAGGTTGCTGCTAAGAAGAACAAAAGATAGGAATATTTTTGTTTTTATCTTGTCTGCTCCTATAAGATTTCCTAGAAAGAAGAATATGGAAGGTGTATTATGGCCACAGTGGTGCATAAGTGAATTATAACAATCAGATCTCTGAAAGGATCTTCTGTTGAAGCATTATGAGAAGTTGGGATGAAATATGTAAAATTGACCCCCTGAAAAATGAAATGAGGCAATAACCAGGCTCCTCTTGTAGTGGGATAATATGGTCCCACTTGTGGGTCCTTGGCCTATGTGATAAAAAGAATTTTAACACATGCCAGTCGGGGACAAAAGGCAGGTATTTATTCAGGGAAATAAGGGACTCGGGAAAACAGGTAAGCGGAGATCTTCTGAGTCATGGAGCAGGAGGGCAAGAGAGAGTCCTTGCCTCCTTAGTTCTTATATCCGAGGGGGTTGGCCTAGAAGTCCGGAACACAGGTATAGGTGGTTGTCCAAAAGAGGGTGGGCACAGGAAAAGTTGGATCCTCCTCTTCCTCAGGTTTCCAGATGGAGCTGACCTTGGCCGTGAATCTCAGGTGGGGGCAAGGCTTCAGGGGATTAGGGTGTGGGACTCCTAAGAAATTTCCAAGGGGTGGAGTTAGCTTAAAACTCTCCAGATTTTATAACTATATTTTTCCTTTTCCTCCCAGTGTCTCCTTCCTACCTAAATTTTATTCCTTATCTTCTCATCACTCTCATCATGGAATTTTTTTTTCTTCTGCATTGAGGACTCAATGCTAACATATTTGTGTATCAAAAGATGTAATGTAAAAATAATCACTAGTATTTCCCATGTGACAATGTGTATGTTGCTTTGCAAGTACTAATATCACTCTCCCAAAACCCTGAAAGGTGGCATTTATTTTATCAGTTTTGTGACAGAAGGACTAATGCCAAGAAGTTTTCTAAGTAAAACCAAAAAATAAGAAGTAAAACTTCTCCTTGGATTCATTTGTATGTCATCTGCTGCCTCAATCATGTGGATGTTCTGGAATCTGAGATGAATGTGGATGGGGTTCCCCTCATTAATCAGAGACCTGATGGGTATGGTGGTGTGCACCTGTAATCCCAGTACTTGGGAGACTGGGTCAGGAGTATTGCAGATTTGAAATCAGCCTCAGTAACTTAGGGAGACCTTTGGCAACTTAGTGAGACTCTGCTTCTAAATAAAACATAAAATAAGGATGGGGGTAAAGTTCAGAGGTAGAATGCCCCTGAGATCAATCTCCAACCCCCTCCCCCCACATACCTCCCAAAATAAATAAATAAATAAATAAAGTCAGAGAAATAGATTAGAATTTAAAGTCAGACTTCTGTAATGCTGTGGTTATTGTTACATAGACTAGCTATGCTATCTAGCATGTTGATGCTGGGGAAATGGCTTAATCTCCAACCCTCAGTTATCATCTGACAAATAGGAAGAATATTAATTTTTAACTAATAAATCCACTAAAAAGTTAAAAGTCAATGAGCTCTCTAAAGGATTTAACGCTCTGCCTGGCACACATGGTGAGTGGTCCAAGAATGAGTTCAGCATTATCATTATTGATATTTCCTCTGAAAACTGATGGAACCACAGCTCCTGGATCATATGAATTGACATTTCATTATTTGAGCATTATGTGAACGAAGACAATTTTTCCTCTATGAATCGAACACTGATATATTCAGAACATACAAACAGCCTTGTTCATAATAGGGATAATCTTAAATAAACCAACATATATGAAAAGTGATATGAAAGATGGGCCAATAATATGCAATTAGTAGAAGTTAGTCATGATTGTTGTTGTTATTTTTATTAATTATTATTACTTCTGCTGCTAGAATTGTCATTTTGTTATTAGAAAATAATTTTTTTCTTAAATAATTTTTGAGAAAGATGAGAACTAATGATATATATTTTAATAAATAACATTTGACACAGGAGAAAATCTGTAAAAAAATCTAAATTGATAAGAAATTATAATATTGTGAATCACAATATTTTTCAACTCATAAAGGCAAAATTTTTTATCTAAGGACAATGATAGTGTTTGAGGAAGATTTGGAAATCATGTGTTTAAATACAATACCATGTTAATGTGATTCTCAGTCTCCCACTGTTCTGCAGCTATGCTGTTGGCAGCCTCAAATGTCCCTAATTCCTCTGCTCAGCATGAGCTTCTGGGCTTTGTTGGCTTTTCAATCTCAACAGGTGTCATTTAGCTAAGAGGGGATTAAATTCAGCATGCTAGTTTGTTTCTCTATGAGGGCAGAACTCCATGCTGGAGGAGTTGTGCAGTGGCACCTTAAATGTTCCTGTCTTTTTTTTTTTTTTTTTTTTTTACTGGGGATTGAACTCGGAGGCATTCTACCTCAGAGGTACAACCTCAGCCCATTTTTTCATTTTGAAACAGGCTGGCTAAGTAGCTGAGAGTCTCACTATGCCTCTAAGGCTATCCTTGAACCTATGATCTTCCTGTCTCTGCCTCCCAGCTACTGGGATTTCAGGCATGTGCCACCATGCCCAGCTTAAAGGTTTCTCTCTTTGCTCATGCTTAGCAGGAACTCAAGAGCCCTTCTGAAATTCACAGAGCAGCAGAACATGTGCACTACTTGCCTGGAAAATGGACCTGGTCAGAAGCAACTGGGGAGCCATCTGTGAGACTAACATGTAATGATGGCTAGAATCACAGCCAGGAAATCCCAGCCTGCTTGGAAATTCCAAGCAAAGGCTGCACCACCCCTTTGCATCATTTAACTGCACATCCAGACATGATCTGGGAACAGAAGTCTGACAAGAGTAGTGTGGGTTCTGCTTGTATCTATGAGCAAGCGACAAATGTGTGTCTGTACAGAAAAAATTCTTGCACATGAAGTTCATTATGGTTCAAGAAGTGTCCCTAGTTCTCCGCTGCCAATGCTCAGAGTGTATTCTCTTACTCTTTTAGGGTTGGACATGGCCAGTGATGATAATAAGAGAGATGTACCTTAAAAATATTGAATTTCTCTTCTTCATCCTTTATTCTTAACTACTCCCACAGCCACATGCTCTTTAAAATAAGTCTCCACAGAAGGATGTATGGAAAGAAAATATATAACAGCAGTATGATTTTTTGTTCTACTGTCATACTTATTTGCTTTCCCACTGCAGAATGCTGTATATACAGGTACCCAGAAAGACTAGGATTAACCTGAGATTATTTTCAATAAGTTGCAAAATTTTATAGTGAACAATTCACCATGTTTGAATGAGTACAGAAAGAAGATGTGTGAAATCATCAAATGAGGATGTAAATCTGTTTCATTTTTGATAATAGCTTGTTTAGCAATGGGAGTTTGTTTCTGAGAAGTCACAATAAGCACCTCTCTATATACTAAATACCCAGATATTCCTAAAATGCAAACGATTACTTGTTAACATTCATTGGTATTATGTATGTACTTCATGCCTGAAATACATATTAAATATATACTATATATCTGTATATGTATAACTGAAAATCAAATTACCTGAATTAAAACATATTTTCTGAATTAACTTTCATCTCTTAAAACTCTATGTGGTCTAGAGATATTATTATCTCTATTATTTAGATAGGTAATGTGTCTCACTGAGAACTTAAGGTATTTTCCCAGTATCATAAAAACAAAAGGCAGCTTGGTCAACTTTATCTAGAGAGGCTAAGAGCCAGGCACAATGGTGGACACTTGTAATCCCAATACTTGGGAGGCTGAGACAGGAGGATCACAGTTTTGAGACCAGACTCTACAACTGAGCTAGACCATGTCTCAAAATAAAAAATAATATTGGACTAGGGGTGTAACTCAGAGTTATAATGACCTGGGTCCAATCCACAGTACTGCAAAAAATAAAAACTAATAAAAATAAAATAGAAGCTAAGAGTATTCTCAGATCACAACTATAAAACCTATGCTCTATACCATCAATAATAGAAGTTAAAAATAGACAAAAACAATGTTTTTATTATTATCTCATAATTTTCCAAGAGCCCATTGAAAGTAAGAAAAGCAATCCTTGATTAGAAAAGGTGGTATAGTATAGTGGGAAGCAGCTTAGCATAATATGTGAGATCATCCCAGCAAGGGAAATAGGTGCTAAGAATATATTCACACAATTAGTTGTGCTTCATAAGTACCTGGAGGCAAGTAGGATGCCTTAACAGCCTATTAAAAGAAGAACTCCCTCAGCTGAGGAGACTAAGAACTGAAGGGTTTTGCAGAAGAATGAGATCTGAAAAGTGAGGTGGACTTAGCTAGGAAAAGGAGGTATGGGGAGAACATAAAGCACAAAGCATAACATCTCCTGTCAGAGGAGACAGAAGAAAACCAGAGTGGCTGGAACATGCAGTGCAAGATGGAGAGGTAAGGCTCTAACCCCAGGAAAAGGGGTTAGGTCCATGACTAGTGAGGTGAGTGTGAGAAGGATGAATTGGGGAGGATAGAAGAGACATTGTGGATTTGGTATAAGGGGCCTTACCAACAGTGTTGAAGTGGAAGTTGAAAAAGGTCTGTTTGAAACAGATGACTTGTGGCATTTGCTTTTTGATGAGTAAACCCAAATAAGGTATGTGTATATGTGTGGGGGCAGGGTAGCTTCAATCTAGAAGTTAGGAGACTAAGCAGTTTCAAGGCTGATTAATCTCTTTTAGAGCTCTGTGAGTGGATAGGTATGAGGGTGGGTATGTGAGGATAATAATTTCTTTAATTCTGAAATTAGAAAACTTTGATGTCATTTCTTCTTCTTGAAAGAGCACAGAACTAACTCTTGTTATTGAAATCTTCAGATGAGTGGGGGTTTGCTAACTAGCAGGAAAACAAAACATTTATCCAGAGTCAAACTGGTGTTCTTTCTCCGAGGCTCTGTTGCAGGGTGATCCTTCATCCCCAGCAGAACCTGATGTGTTTCAAGCTCCAAAGAACAAAACATGGTAGATGCTTGCTTCCTTTTTAGAGCACAAGCTACTATGACCGCATTCTGCCACATGAAGAACTGAAGGGATTTCAACTGCCAGCTAACCCCCATAAATGTGAAAGGCTAAATAATCCTTATAAATGTGAAAGGCTAAATAATCTTTATAAAATTCCTATTTATAGCTTCAACATCTTAGGTAAACCCTTCATCATGTAGTCAAAAGGCAGTTGAGAACAGGGGACCAAGCACAGGCTTTAGATCCAGCCTAAATTTGAATCCCCATGTCTGCCACTTTTTGACTAGTTACTTAAGCTTGTTGTTAGTTAAGCATCGGATTCTTTATCTATAAAAGAGTTTTGTGAGAATTAAACTCAATGCATCATCAAGATATTCATTATACAAAGTGCAGTCTTGGTCTAGATAAAGTAAGCGCCCAATAAAGGTTAGTTCATATTATGAAATCCAGATGGGCAGCAGGCCAAGACCCTGCTTCAGTAGAGGGCACTGAAACTATTATTTATTTATACAGTTTTTTATTTTATTTTATCTATTTTTATACTTGTATTGGTACATTATATTCTCACTTCATAATGCAGTTTATACTGACAGTGACATACACACACACAGCACTTGGCAGGCTTAACCCCAGTTCCCTCTCCACTCTCCCCTTCCCCATACAGGATATTGAGATTGGGATTGGTATTCTCACCTATGGGTGTGGCTACTTTATTGTGCTGTTATTTAAAATATGTTTGACCTTCATGGAACTGAACTTAAAATATCTTTAGTGATATATTACCTGAAACAACTCCTCTCTCCAGTTTAATAGAGAAATACTTCTGTTTATAAAAAATATTCATGTCAATTAATAAAGGGACCTCACAATGTTCTGGACCATGGCTTCTTACTTTATATGGAAAACATATTGGACTAGACCAATGTCATCTAATAGAAATATGAGAGAAAGAGAATATGTACCACATGTATCATTTTAAGTTTTCTAATAATAACATTATAAAACCGAAAAGGCAGGTAAAATTTCTTATATTTAATTTTATTCAATATACTGAAAATGTTACTATTTCAATATGTAAATAACAAAAATGACTGAGTTATTTTGCTTTCTTTTTGATACTAAGTATACAGAATCATGAGTGTACTTTATACTTTGAGCATGTTTTAATTCATATTAGCCATGTCAAATGACTTGTGACTACCCTATTGATTAGCCTACAGCTGAATTATCTCTAAAAAAATCTTCTCTCAGTGCTAATAAGTACATATTAAGCCATTTCCTTTTCTGGTTTTATTAAATGTTATTTTTCGTAAGTACATGAGTAATGAAAGATGGATTTCTGTTTTAACTGAGTTAAAAATTAGAAAAGTCAGGTAAGTTGTTTGACTACTGCTGAGTGACAGTATGCTTATATCTGTCCAGGAATCCATGCTGGGGCTAAGTGACAAATGCCCTTTGTTATTCTTTTCAGAACTGAATACATTATCATATGATTACATCTAAATTAACATTCTGACAAACTCTACTAATACATGCACCACAAAAGATTTAAATCATGAGATGCCCCCAGTTATAACCCACATCAATTTCTGTCAAGAAAACAATCTTTGCTGGAAGAGTATTCTTGTTACTCCTTTCATGTGATAAAATTTTGTTCAGTTTTTATGACATATACCATCAGTCACAAAATGATTAAACAAACATGTAACCAAGCAAACATAATATCTGCTTCCCACAAAATTAAAACAGAAACTATTTCATTATATCAAATAATTAAAAGCAACATTTTTCAGTTTATTTTTATTAAGAATCTTTAGTATTAAGAGCAATTTTTAGATTTACTTAGAAGTTGAGCTTTTAGCAGTTTCCCTTTGCCTCCAACAGTGTATCCTCTTATTACATCTTAATTGGTGTACTATGTTTGTCAAAATTAATAAAAGATGCCAGGTATGGTGGCACACACTTATAGCTTGTATTCCCAGTACTTGGGAGGCTAAGACAGGAGGATCCTAGGTTCGAGGACAGCCTCAGCAAGCAGTGAGACTCTTGTCAACCTAGCAAGACCCTGTTTCCAAATAAGAAATAAAATTGGGCTGGGGGGTATAGCTCTAAGGTAGAAGGCCTCTGGGTTCAATCCACAAAAAAAGTAATAAAATATCATTGATATATAATTATTACGTTAAACATATCACTTATTTGATTTCTTCAGTTCTTATTTAATGTACTTTTTCTCCCTGGAATTGAAGACAAAATTCTTTTATTTTTTTCTATGTGCTTACATCTTTTTTTTCCCTCATTTCTAGTATTACTGTCTTCTTTTGTGCTTTTATTTCTGTAGTGAAAATTTTAAATTCTTGTCTCCTTTCCTTTCATAAATACCTTATAACTATTTATTTTGCAATTACCTTAGGGTTTATATTAACATCCAAGGTTATAACACTCTAACTTGAACCTATAGTACCTTCGCTTTAATAATATACAAAATACTCTACTCCATTAACCTCATATTCCCTAGGTCACAGAGTTTTCATCTTGATAACGAAGGTGCCAAATTCTCAAGAGCAGCTTCTAAATTCCAAATTATTTTATCTCTGGAAGAAAATGGGTCCTGTGAAATGTCAAATTAAAGTTCATAGAGATCATCTTCAGACATATAACCTATCGGCTATCTACTGACTCTTGAACTGTCTAGACATTCTAAAATTAAATTAATTATCTTCATTATATGGTCTTTAGCAGTGGTAGAGACAGAAGAAAGTGCTAATCCTTTCTACAATATTTTTTTTTTAACTGAGGATTGAATCCAGGAGCATTCTACCTTAGAGCAAAACCCCTAGTCCTGCTCCCTTTTTATTATTAATGAAACAGAGTCTTGCTAAGTTCTGAGGGTCTCACTAAGTTGCTGAGGCTGGCCTGGAACCTGTGATCCTCCTATCTCTCCCTCACAAGTACTTGGATTACAAACATACACCACCACACCCAGCTCCTTCTAATTTCATATAATTAAAAAGATAAAGATAAAAATACTGATACATATGATACTTAAATTTTTATTGTAATAAAACACTTTTTCAAAGAAATTACTTTTTTCTTTTATAAAATTATTAAAATATTTTGTAACATATACAGATATGGTAGATTTTATCTTTAAACTAGCATTGTATATAACAAGCAATTTGGTCAAACTCGTGTTAATGTTGTTGACCACATTATTATAATTCATAGATTTTTCTATGTTGGGACAAAATAATTTAAGAAAACTTCTACCAAATTCTTTGAGACTGCTTTCTGAAATTATTGGAATAGGTTAGTTGCAATTTGAACTTTTGAGAATCACTAAAGCTCTTGTCTTTGATCAGATATCTGTGTTACATTTTTAGTGTTTTATTGCCATTTCTAAATTAATATGAATTGTTAATTCATTACATGTCTCTCGTGTTTAGGAAGATTTCACAGTATTATTTAATATAGCATTTCATTCAAATTTCAATAAAACTAAAGAGAAATGCGGGATTATTTATCTCTGTTTTATGTCTGAGGAAATTGAGGCCTACAGAAGTATTTTAAAATTGTTCAGATCTGTGCAATCAATTAGCAAAAGCCTAAAAATAACGTAAGGACTTTGGGAGTACTTAGGTAGAGAACAGAGGACACTGATTGGTGGAACAGACCAGCTCAATTATATTCTAAGTGCAAAAGTAGATGTCATACTTTGACAAGATATTATACCTTGTTGGGTTTCCTCAAACTCAAGAAACTAGGTGGTAATAAAGGAAAGGAAAATTATGATAGTGAATATGTATGAACACACATGCATACACACATAAAGACCCTCCCAAAAAATAGTTTTCAGAAATGTCAACACTCATTGAGTTTCCCTAGAAAATTGGAAGACTTCTGAGAATATGCTTAGAAGTAGGAGTACCATCTTTGAGAATCTCAGGTTTAAACATATCAAAGTGCCTATCTGTGAATACTGGCTCTCTACCATTTGGATAAAAAAGATAAGTGTTTTTCTGTTGTGCTGATAGGATTACTATGCAAACATTATACTGAATAATTAATTTTAATTAGAAAAGTACCACAGTTTAATTTTAAAAAGAAGATTGCCAAGTATTTAAATGGTGGTTCTGTAATACTGGAATAGAGGTTGTTGGTCATTCCTTATTATTCCTTCCTTTTTTTTATCTTGGGAATTAATTTTGGTACAGAGGCATTCTACCTCTGAGGTTCATGTCCAGCCCTATTTTTTATTTATTTATTTTTATTTTGAAACAGTGTCTCACTAGGTTGATGAGAGTTTCACAACTTGCTGAGGCTGTCCTCAAACCTGTGATCCTCCTGTCTGTTACTCCCAATTACTCAAATTTCAGATGTGTGCCTCTTCGCCTGGCTTTATTATTCCTTTTTTAAGAAATATCCCCCCCCCCTTTACTATGCTAAAACACTGAATACTGAAGATACCTGGTTAAGCAAACTTTACTCAATTTCTTTTTGCCAAAAAAGTCTAATGAGAAGAAAACATATATTCTAATTATTGTCAGCTTTTTATTGGTGCATTATAACTATACATCATAGTGAGGCACAGAGAGAAACGTATATGCACACAGCATTCATTATGTGTTTCCCTCTGAGTCCCTCCCTACTATCCCCACACCCTACAGGTAAACCTTTGTTCCTACATGAAGAAGTTATTGATACTAATTTAAATTGTTTTATTTTTGAATGTTAGGTGTGGAAAGAGGAATTTGCCACTTTTGGGGAACCACACTTGAGTTTTTATACTGTATGATGTGTATTGATCATCTGAGGATTGGTTTTGTTTTTTTTTTTTTTTTAATGCAGATATACTGTCAATCCCATACTCGAGAAATATTCTAGTTGTGTCTAGGCACCTAAGATTTTGATAGGAACTTCACTGAGAACCTTTGTGTTCATGTAACTTTGTTCTACATCTACTCTACTTCCTAGATTTCAACCATATCTTTAATGTTTTCCTCTGATGTTTAGGCCTATATTAGAATATGTAGCTCAGCTTGCCATGCAGTGCTTGCATTGACATGGTGAAAGCCATTTGCATGTGAAGAAATCATTAGGGCTTCATGGAAAATGTTTTGCTGTACTCTAAGGTATCTACATTCAGAAATAATTTTGAGGACTTAGCCCCATTCACTGTCAGGAAATGCTTTCTAATAATTTTAATGAGAAGCAACAGGTAAGTAGAAATGGGAATTATCTCATTAAAATAGTTGCTTAGGGAATGACAATGCCATATTCATAGTACATTTACTTTGTAAGCATGCTAATCTCAAAGTAAAAATAATACATTACATTTTTAACAATCTACTTAAATTGGATATTCTCTGTACCTATAATATAGGAGAATAAAAGGTTTTAAATGTATCATTTATATATTTTGGATTTTTATGGCCAGGTTTCTTGACTTCAATAACATTTAAAAAATTTGTATTAGCAATAGAAACCACAATTCTACAATTCTTAATGTTCCTTTTTTTTTTT
>PVLC010029293.1:0-20314 GCA_004027655.1 Graphiurus murinus
AAAAAAAAAAGCCAGACATAAAAAGCTATATACTGTATTGTTACCTTTATATTGAAAATTTAGTAGAAGCGGGCGTGGTAGCACACGCTTGTAATCCCCAGCATTTGGGAGTTTGGGAGGCTGAGACCTGAGGATCCGATATAGCTCAGAGGCAGAATGCCCCTGAGTTCAATCCCCAGTACCGCAAAAAAAAAAAAAAAAAAAAAAAATATATATATATATATACACACACACACACACACACACACACACACACACACACACACACACAAAGCAGTGTTAAAGGTTAATGACAAAGAATTTCTATCCATTAGTTTAAATCTTCACTATTTGCTTAGCTCCTGTAAGCAGTGTTTTTTATCTTTTTTCTCAGGCAGCTAGAGTTAGTTAATGTGTGGTGGAGAAGTTTCAGAGAGGGGCAAACTATCTGTCTTAAAGCTTTCTTTACTCATAGCTAAAATAGTAGACCTAAGTTTCTTTGGTTTATTTGTTTTGTTTCTAACCTGTGTGCTGATAGGGAACATAAGGCTCTTTAGTAACTAAGCTTGCAAAGCCCATTTCCTGATGTTTATAAAAGGTTAATGAATATCTTATAGATTGTCTTGAGGCACTGTGTTTTCAGTTAATATTGAGGAATCATAATCCGTCCAGCCATCTTGTGTTTCTAAGAAATTTTCCCTTATAATTAATGTGAAAGCAAAACCCAAAGCACCCCCAAATTTCCGGAATATAAGATAAAGCAAAGTGGGATATGCCACACATTCCTTCTTTTGGAATCGTCTGCCTTGCAGGACTCCAGTGGACCGAGCCTTGCTCAAGATCCAGCTATTAAGGTGCTGTGGCAGGAAAAGGTTCCCTTAAGAATTGTGTCCTAGCCGGGCGTGGTGGCGCACGCTTGTAATCCCAGCATTCGGGAGGCTGAGACCAGAGGATCCAGGTTCGCGGCCAGCCTCAGCTACCTAGTGAGGCACTCCGCAACTTAGTGAGACTCGGTTTCAAAATAAAGAATAAAAAAAATAGGGCTGGGGGTGTAGCTCGAAGGTAGAATGTCCCTGAGTTCAATCCCCAGTACCGCAAAAAAAAAAAAAAAAAAAAAAAGAAGCAGGCCTGGACTGTTCGAGGGAACCCTTTACCTGAGTAGCGGTTCCCTTTTCCACCCTCAGCTCCCACCTGGACTCCTGGAAAGGGAACTAGACCTATCAGCGCCCCGGTTAATGTGAAGCCAGGTACACACGCAGGAGGTGCCCTGAGGTGGAAGGGGGTCCATTGAGAACCCTTCCTCCCTACCTTCTTCCTTCCTTTCTGCTGGATGCAGAACTGGACACAGGGACTTAGACTGTTTGAGGACTTTGTCCATGGGTCAGGCTTCCTCTGTTCACCCTTGCTCTCACCTGAACCCTGGACAGTGAACCAGCCCTTATCACCCCTGAAGAGAGAGAAACCAAGAGGGAACCCACACAGCTGCATCCTGAGATGGAAGGGGTTCACCTGGGAACTCTCCTTCCATCCCCATCATTCTCTAGGATGTAGGGCTGGCCACACAGGCCCACAAAGACTATTTATGGACCTTGACTGTGGGTGGGACTTCATTCATCCACCCTCAGTTCTCACCTGGACCCTGATAGAGCCTGGGACCTCTCTGCTGCACTGACCTAATTGATTGCAAACTCCAGGCCAAGGTGGGAACCCCAGTCCCACCCCTACCACATCCCAGGATGGAGGTAGAAGGAATTCCCTGAAAAGTCTTCCCTGGGATGTAGGGCTGGCCATGGAGGCTGGCCTGGATGGTTTGGAGACACTCTAGGTGGGTGTGGCTTCCTCAATCCACCCCTGGGAAGCAGAGCTATCCATATAGGCCACACAGACTGTTTACAGACCTTGTAGGCAGGTAGACTTCCTCCATCCACCTTCAGCTTTCACCTCGATCCGTTTAGAGCCTCACCTTCTCTGCTTGGCCAACCTGAACAATTGTAAACCCCATGCTGAGGCTGAAACTCCCCCTCTCCTCAGCTTGCTGGAGGGAGGCAGAAGGGGGTTCCCCTGACAAGTCTTTCCTTGGGTGCAAGGCTGGCCACAGAGGTTGGTTAGCAAGGTTTGGGACCTTCTAGGTATGATGGGGTATCCTCAGTCCACCCACAGCTCACACTTAGACCCCTAGAGAGCCCAGGACCTCTACCTCCTCAGAACAAGGCCCTCACTTCCATCCAACCTCCCAAGAAGGAACTCAGTGACCCTCACCTATGGCAATGTGCCCCTGTCCTCCCAGGGATCACGGGGACAGAAATTGATTCTGTGGGGGCCCAAGAATCCTCCCAGGGCTCCTCACCACTTCCCAGAAGAGCTGGCACCCTTTCTGTGATCACCTCAGTACACTATACCCCCCCAATCCCAGGGTTGCCTGAGGGTCATAGTGGGGACAGTGGTGTAGTTGGGTTACAAGGGGCATTGGCATCTGGCAGGCTTGACCTCAGAGGTGGAGATAGACTGGGTGGGGGAGGCTCCTATACGGGTTGGGGTCATCCTCTAATTCCTCTGTCGGGACTCTTGCCTTGGTTCCTGACAGATCCTGGACTCCCATCTTGTGCCTATCATAGTCCACCTCCCGAGATCTCCCTGAGTCCCCTGAAGTGGCAGTGGAGGCAGAAGAATGGTCAGGTTGACAGTGCTGGATGTCTGGGGTCTTTTAGAGCTGACAGCAGGGCCCAAGACACTGTGTTCCTGATGGCTGGACAATCCCAGGGCCACCACCCCACACAGCTGATCTTAATCCCCAGGGTCCACTGAGTTGGAAGAGGGGCCTCTGTGAATTCTGCCCCTGGGTTGCAGAGCTGACAACAGAGGTTGGATCTGGACTATTTGAGGGCACTTCTGGGTGGGGACTTCATCAACTAGCACTTGACCCCTGTCTGAGCTCTGGCTGTTCTCATGGCACTGATCTGAACCCAAAGCTCCTAATGGGGAGATGGGGGGCACCCTGAGGCAGAAGGAGTTTGCCTAAGAATTGTGTTCCTCCCTCCTCGGGAGGTGGGTCTGGTCTGTTTGGGGGACTCTTCTACCTGAAGTGGGGTTTTCTCCATCTACCCTCAGCTCCTACTTGGACCCCTGGACAAGGAACCAGAGCTCTCAGCACCCTTGACAATATGAAGCCAGGAAAACGTGCAGGCCACACTCTGAGGAGGAAGGCATTCCCCTGACAATCCTCTGTCTCTTCCTCCTTCCGTCCTCCAGGACAGAAGGCTGGCCACACAGGCTCACAAAGACTGTTCTTGGACCTTGACTGTGTACGGCTGTGTCCACTCTCAGCTTCCACCTGGACCCCTGGACGGGGAACCGGTCCCCTCCACATGGCTGACCTGAAGCCAGGAGGGAGCTCAGGCAGAGTCTGGAACTCACAGGCTATACCCCGAGGCAGAAGTGGCTCCCCTGGAATTCTCCTGTCAGAATGTAGGGCTGGACACATAGGTATCCACTGTTTGGGGCCCTTCTGGAGCTTCCTTGGTCCACTTTCAGCTCATACCTTGAACCCCTGCCTGAGCCCCGAACGTCCTTGGGGCACTAACCTGAAGTCTGGAGCTCAATCAAAGCTCCTAACCAGTGGAGCGCCCTGAGGTGGAAGGAGTTTGCCTAAGAAATGTGTCTTCCCAGGTCTGGCCTCAAAGTAGGCCTGGACTGTTCAGGTGACCGTCTAGGTGAGGTGGGGTTTCCTATGTCCATCCTCAACTCCCACCTGGACTCTTAGACAGAGAAACATGCTTCTCTGTGCCCTCAAAACTTCAAGTCAGGAACCCACACAGGCTGCAAACTCTCCCTCTCTTCCCCTGACCTCCAGGAAGCAGGTCTGGCCACATCAGCCACACAGACTGTTTACAGACCTTGACTGAAGGTGGGACTTCCTCTGTCCACTCTCAGCTCTCACTTCAACCCCTTTAGAGCCTGGGTCCTCTCTGCTGGGCCGACCTGAACAATTGGGAATCCCATGCTGAGGCCGAAACTCCCCTCTCCTAGACTCCCTGGAGGGACACAGAAGGGGGTTACTCTGACAAGTGTTCCCTGGGGTGCAGGGCTGGCCATGGATTTGGCCAGGATGGTTTGGGACCTTCTAGGCGGAATGAGGTGTCCTCAGTTCACCCACAGCTCTCACTTTGACCCCTAGGGAGCCCAGGACCTCTCCCTCCTCTAAACTGAAGTGCAGACCTTGGAACAATGCCCTCACCTCCATCTGACCTCCCAAGAAGGAACTCAGTGACCCTCACTTATGGCAATGTGCCCCTGTCCTCCCAGGACTCATAGGTATGGAAATTGATTCCGTGGGGTCCCCATCATCCTGCCAGGGTTCCTCACCATTTCCTACCAGAGCTGGACCTCCTTCCTGTGATCATCTCAATCCATCTCCCTGCCCCAAGCCAAGAGTCCCCTGAGGATCACAGTAGGGATATTGATGTGGTTGGGTAACAAGGGAGCCTGGTGTCTTGTAGGCCAGACCTCAGGGGCAGAGATAGATGCAGGGAGCTCCTCTTTGGATTAGGGGTCATCCCCTAATTCCTCTCTCCGGATCCTCACCTTGATTCTTGGTAGAGCCTGGACTCCCATCCTGCACCTACCATAGTCTTCCTTCTCTTGGTCTCCCGGAGTCCCCTGAGGTGGCAGTGGGGGCAGGGGAATGGTTGGGTTGACAGTGCTGCCTGTCTGGGGTCTTCTAGGGTGAACAGCAGGGCCTGATCAGCTCTGACTCTGACAGCTGGACATGTCCAGGGCCACCTCCCTGCATAGCTGATCTGAAGTCCAGCCCTCAGGAAAAGCCCTTAATTCCCAGGGTCCACTGAGTCAGAAGAGGGGCCTCTGTGAATTCTGTCCCTGGGTTACAGAGATGGCAACAGAAGCTGACCTGTACTATTTAAGAACACTCTATCTGGGTGGGGGGTTCCTCAGCGTGTACTTTTCCCCTGCCAGAGCCCCAGCGGTCCTTGTGGCACTTATCTGAAGCCCAGAGCTCAAACAAAGCTCCTAACTGACGGGGTTACCTAAGGCAAAAGGGGTTACCCTAAGAATTGTGTCCTCCCCCATCCTCAGGAGGCAGTTCTGGCCTCAGAAGCAAGCCTGAACTGTTCAGGGCACCCTCTACTGAGGTGGTGTTTCTTTATTCACCCTCAGCTCCCTATGGACCCCTGGACTGGGAACCAGCCCTCTCAGTGCCTTCAATGGCTTGAAGCCAGGGGGGAACCCATTCAGGCTGTACCATGAGGCAGAAAGGGTTCCACTAAAAATCCCTACCCCAAGTCCTCTGGGAAACAGGGCTAGCCAAAACAGATCCAAACACTGTTCTGGGGCTTCATCTATCCACTCTCAGCTTTCACCTGGACCCCTGGATGGGGAACCAGCCCTCTCAGCATCCCCATCAAGAGTGAGGCTGACCTGGATTATTTGAGGACGTTCTACTTGAGTGGGGACTTTCTCAGCTTGCATCTTGACCCCTGCCTGAGCACTAGCCCTGTTTGTGCTGCTCACCTGAAGCCTGGAGCTCAATCAAAGCTCCTAACTCCCAACATCTCTGAGAACATCATCCAGGGCTGACAACAGGGGCCTAGCCACTGTGCCCCTGACTGTGGTGATATGTTTCAGGAGAAATACCCTTTCTTAGAGTGAATCTTCATCAGTTAGACATAGACTTCTGAATCTTATAAAAGATTTACTTTTACATGGAAAAGAGTCAGCAGCATCAAGAGATTTGGACACGGTTTGTTCTCTTTCTTTGTTTCTTTTCTCTGTCTCTTGGGTGGTACTTAGGTTGAACCCAGGGTTTTCCACATACTAGTCAAGGGCTCTAATACTGAGCTAAATCCCCAGCTCTATTTTTCTAATTTGATATTGAGATAGGACCTCACTAAATTTCTACCTTGCCATCCTCTTACCTCAGCCTTTGGTGTAACTGAGTATCATTTGCTTTTTTTTGAAATGATCTAACATTGTATAGTCCAGTGCAATGGCATTCTTTCTTTTATCTTATTTCTCCTACTGGGAACTGAACTTGGGGCATTCTGCCTTTCTGCTACATCTTCAGCCCTATTTTATTTTTTATTTTGAAATACAGTCTCATTAAATTGCGAAGGGCCTCAGTAACTTACAGATACTGGATGCAAACCTGCCATCCTCCTGTCTCAGTCTCCCAAATAGTGGGAATACAGACTTATGCCACTATGTCCAGCTAGTAGTCTTCATTTTTAAGCTTTCACTTATAGTCAGTTGTTGAGTCTGGCCTCCAAACTGTGTTTCTCCCATCTCAGCCTACAAGTACTGGTGTTACAGGTGTGTGCCACAACAGCCAGCAAAATAATATATATATATATATATATATATATATATATATATATATATATATATATATATATATATATATTTTTTTTTTTTTTTTTTTGCCATACTGGGGATTGGACTCAGGGGCATTCTACCTCCGAGCTATACCCCCAGCCCTATTTTTTATTCTTTATTTTGAAACAGGGTCTCACTAAGTTGCAGAGTGCCTCACTAGGTAGCTGAGGCTGGCCGAAAACCCGGATCCTTTGGTCTCAGCCTCCTAAATGCTGGATTACAAGCGTGCGCCACCATGCCCAGCAATAATGGTTTTAAATAGGCAGTCCTCCCCCACTAAAGTGGTTTCTGCTGGTTATTAGCATACATTGTGGAGCCATCCTCCCTCAATATTGCTGCTTCCTGATATTATTCCTGGGCTCCTGGGCTCTTGGGTGTAAAGTGCTGCCTCCAATTGTGCAGAGAAGTAGTGGCAATAGCTATGAGACAGCCTCCAGCTGATCCTGCCATCTGCACCGATGGAGGTTACAGGCCCTCTAGGACTTTCCTGCTGCATGAACAACCCCAAATGCAAGTACCCCTTCAGCACATTTCTCAGTCTCCTCCAGAGCTTTCTCACAATGTTTCTTTCTTCCATTGTTTTGAGTAGGTAACCAGCATTTGATTGTGCTAGTAAGACACTAAATTTTAAGGAATTTAAAGAAAATCGGGACTTTTATATTATTCTGTTCCCATCAATGAATATGACATTTTGGTCTATTTATTTCAGAATCCTTTTTCCTGAATTTGTCAAAACACATTTGTTGTTGTCTCTATAATGGCCTTCTGTGTTTTTGTTAGGTTTCTTTTTAGGTAGTTTGTTGATTTTGTTATTCTTGTAAGTGGTATATCATCTCTTATACTTAGTGTTTTTGTGAGGCACACTTTTATTTTCTGTAGTAATTGTATGTACACCTGGTTCTGAAGTCTTGTTCACTTGAATATTCCCCACGCCTTTTCCTTTGAATTTTCCAGGTAGACAATGATGTTGGAATTCAACATTATTTTCCCCCACTATTTGTACCCATTATTTATTTTGGTATTCACGGCTCTGACTTTGTGTCTCAGTAATGTTTTGAAGCACACAGACAAGAGCATAAACCTATGTCTTCTTCCTCACCTTCATTACAATTCTTCTAACATTTCACATTTAATTATGTGTGTAATTGACTTTATGAAATGGAAGTTTTATTTTAATATTAATTTAATGTTTATATGATGCCCTCATTGCAAATTATTTTTTCTAAACATTTGCTGCCATTTTCTCTCATCTATTTTGTATGTACGTACGTAAGAAATTACAATCAAAATGTTTTTTCTAGTTTTACATACTAATTATTTTCTGTTTTAAGCCTGTTTATTAATTTAATTCACATAGTAGCACATTTAATTCACTGCTATGTGAAATAAATTAACATAGTAGTTAGATACACTACTAATTTATGTATGAAATTTGTTACCATATAATACAGCTTGCCAAAAGTGTTTGTTATCATGGTGTGTCTGAGGGGAGAGGAGTGTTCATCTGGTTTCTGAATCCTGTAGAGCTTTCCTGAGAAAATGAGTTGAGCAATTGTCACCTCCTGGTAAACTATGGAAAGGTTAACACCAGAGAGTGATTCATTTTCCTTGAACATTTGTTGTAACTGGCCCCCAAAACTGCCTTGTCCAGAGGTAAGGCTCGAGTTTTGAGTAGTTTTGGTTTGTGTAGGTTAATTAATGTTTTCTTTTTATTTGTAGACCAGTTTGATCATTGCTTTATTTTATTGCTAAAAAGTGATCAGTATCCCTTAGGCTTTCATTTATGATGCATGACATTTACAATGCAAACTGTTATTCCAGAAAGTCTAAGATGTATAGTAGAGATAATGATGAAATGAATCACAGCTCTCCCTCCTCGAGGTTGGGGAAGGGGTTCCCTGTCACCACAAGCACATATGCAAGGTTTCAGAACCAATATTTCTGCAGGGATCAGCACACCTTCAATCAGACACATACCCCTGTCCTACTGTGAGATACTTCCCTTCCTGTTGCCCTGGTTCCTTCAAGCCTCTCCTGTGCACCTCACACCCTGAGAGCAAGAAGGAAGAGACAGCGATACTTAGAAAAGTGGTTGGTAATGTGAATGAGAAGGTGAGGTGCCCGGCATGCCTGAGCCTTAGTCACCAAGAACAGCAGGCCGCTCATTGATATTCTGGTCTCTGAGTGAAAGTGCAGTTAGGAGAACCAAAGGATACAGCCCCGCCAGTGTTTTCTTCACAGATGTCTGAGGAGCCAACTGTCCTGTCTTTCTCTTTCTCAGAATCCTCCTTGAAGTGATCCCATGGGATTCAAGGGCAAGTGACTGACTAGGTTCTAATGACAAGTTTGTTTCACATGTTTGACTGGGGAAGATATAAGAGGTGGGCACATGCTGCATGGGGCCTACCTATGCAGCTTCTAGCAAGGCTAGGAATGTCTCACTCAGGTCCTAGATAGATCCAGAACAGCATCACTTTGGGATAGTCCTGCTGTGAATCTGGAGCCAGTCTCTCATCTTGTCCTCTGCTCAGAGAACCTGGTTGTGGTGGGGAAAGAGGGTATATGTATGTGGAAAAGAGCCAATTGATAGAGCTTAGGCAAATTTAAGGGTCTCTCCTCAGGAAGGTTCACAGGAGCCCCAGACTGGATTTCCACCCTGGAGGGAAGAGAACTCCTCCTGGTAGCAGGTAGGGTCAGTCACGAGTAAAACTTAAATGAGATTGGGCCAAAATGCTCCCTGGTTGTTTTTTCTTTCTACTGTAAACATTTTTTTTTAAAAAAAATTATCTGGAGAAATAAGAATAAAAGCTCTTAAGAGAAGCTTAAAACTCAAATTCAAGAAATTTAGCTCAGAACACAGAAACTTGAATGACTCTGCAAATGAAACTGACCTGTGTCAGGAGAACTGTTGAGACTTTCACAGGTCCCAAGACTGTAATCTTGTATATGATAGATCCTAAATCCTTCTCTGAAAAAAAACTCCTATTCGTGACACTGAATCTGTAGTCAGGATTATCTACACTATCATGTCTCCCAGATTTCAGCATCGCCTTTAACTGAACTTCTTGCTGATGTTTTACATTTGGAAAGGGAGTAAAATTGTGTTCTCTCAGTTCTACCTTGAAAGTGGGGTGCTCATGAGCAGTATCTAGGGGAAGGATGTGTAAAGAAGCTGAGAGAGGAGGAGATGCAGGTTTTGTTCTTGGGCAGGTAGGATAACATTGTTGATATTTGGGGCTAGCTTACTCTTTTCACAGGGCTGTCTTGGTCATTGGAGGGTTTTCAGCAATATTTCAGGATTCCTTCTACCTCTTAGATGACAGGAATAACATGCTCACTTGAGACTGCCAAAAATTTCTCCAGATTATTTCTGAAGAGCAAAGAATACATCATTGCACTTTGCACATCTGCATGCGTCTATACAGATCTACAGGTATTTCATTGGATTTTAGGAAAAATTTCTCCAGGAAAGTGCAATCAGTGAGCATTTGCAGTCAAAGGTAGAAATGAGAAGATTGCACTTTGTGATAGGGTGTTCACAGAAGAGTGCATCCTAGTGAGCTGACTGTCAGTCATGTGTATATGAACATCAGGTGATGAGGGAGGAGGCAGAGAGAGAGGATCCACTGCAGACCTCAGTAAGGCTCAGGATTTCACGTCCTGGTGTCATCAGTCCTCATGTTTTCTTTCGCTGAACTATTCTTCCCACTGCTCACTGGCCTCTCTAATGAGCTGTTGAGTTAAAACTAAATGACGGAGAAACTTTTAGGTTTTGTGTATTTTTCTGGCTCTCCTGACAATCTGACTTCACAGCTCTTTCAGGATATAAACCTAGTATTTTTATGTTAAGAATGTCAATGTTTATCTCCTTTAACCATTAACAGAAATCAGTGATTCAAAAGGTTCACCAATGACAGCATGTGCGATAAGAGAGACACTCGAAGTTATCAGAAGTTTCTTCTTGGGTCAAATTGTGGCATCCTTTAAATGTTTGGGGCCAAAATATGGGGTAGAGAGGATAACAGAAAAATGAGGGTAAATCCACTTATTCAGCAACTGGAATAAAGTCAAGCACAAATCTTGTAACTGACAGAAATGAGCACCTCCTAAACTGAAAATCCATATGACTGATTCATAGTGTGTGTAAGGGGAAGGGTGCTTTTTGGCCCAATCACAATGGAGCTTTCATCACTTCTCAAGTATGAGATGAAGATATTGTTCTACAAAGGCACTACCACCACCACCACCACCACCACCACCATGACGGGGAATGTGTCTAGCCATCCAGGAACACAATGTCATTCTGAATATTCATCAACCAATGCTAGACTTTTGTATCTGCCAAGCGTTTAGAGTGTAAACACTATCAAAGGTAAAATGGAGTCATCTGTGTCAACCAAAATAAAGCCCTGAAAATATGTAGGTAAGATTCTTACATTTGATAGCCTGAGATAAACTAACATTGGATAGGATAGCACAAAGGCGACTTCAAACCCCTACTAAAGGCACTTCTGCAAGCACACCTGCCAAACAAGTATCTGTTCAACCTCAGGCAGGCTTTCCCTGTTTGTAGTCCTTGTAGCGAAAGATTAATGTATGAAAATATCTTGTGTAATCTTCTTTTGCCTTTAAAACAAGCTTTTATCTGTATGTAGTGGTGCATGTCTGTAATCCCAGTACTTGGGATCCTGAGACAGGAGGATCCATGTTCAAAGCCAGCCTTGGCAACTTAATGAGGCCCTCAGCAATCTAGCAAGACCCTGTTTCCAAATACGAAATAAAATTAGATTGGGGGTACAGCTTGAAGGTAGGTAGAATGCCTCTGATTTTAATCCCCAGTACCACAAAATGTGCCCTTACCTTACCTCAACTAAGACTTGGAATACAATCATAGTTTACTATGGCTCACATATTCCCATTGCAACACTGTGCTATTTCCTACTGCAATGCTATTCCCAAATTAAATGTGACTTTGCTTTCATTCCAATCACTTTGGTTTTCTCCTGACTGACACAGGATATCTGTAATGAGTGGAAAGAGGACATCTGAGGAATTTAATTAATCCCATAACACTTGAGTTTTTATTTCATCCCTGCACTGGTCCCTCCACTCCTTGGTCCCTCTATTTGGTCCTGCCACTACTAGGCAGTAGAACAGTGCTAAAATTTTTTACCATACTAGCTAAAGATACCCAAAGGGGGTCCCAATCTCAACGAAAGGACAGAGATGATGGACATGATTATGCAGACAAAATATTAATAATTTTTTGTGCTTTTTTATTGACCAGCACATGTTCCAATCAAATATTGTTTTTTTTTTTTTTTTTTTTTTTTTTTTTTTTTTTTTTTTTTTTTTTTTTTTTTTTTTTTTTTTTTTTTTTTTTTTTTTTTTTTTTTTTTTTTTTTTTTTTTTTTTTACCAGGGGTAATATGCACAGTGTGGGTACATGGGGGGCCCATTGATAGCTGGCATGTACTCGGAGACACAGTGGCAATGGGGACAGCAGTGTATCAAAGTTGAGGGATGAGGGAACAGGGGCACAGGGACAACAGGCCCAGGAGCCACAATGGGTACAGGCATCCAGTGGTGGCAGCAGCAGGGCAGAAGTGCAGGAAAAAGGAGATATGGGGGATGCATATGGAGAATTCCTCCCGGTGGAACAACAGGAGGGCTCACCCCAGGCCCATAAGAGAGAAATTGGGGGGTAGGAATGGGCAGACCAAAGAAGGGGAACTCTGCAGGCGCAGTGGCATCAGGCATTAGAGGAAAAGGCTCCTGGCCACCTTCTGGCTGGTCCTGGTGCTGCTGGGTGACTGCAACAGTGTTGCCATTCACTATGGTGGGCTCAGGCACCAACATAGGAGTTGGTGGAGCAGCAGACTTTACCAGGATGTGGGCGGTAGCATCAGTGCTTCCATGGTGGTGAGGCAGCTCCTGGTTCTCCTCCTTTCCAGATGCTCCATCTTCTTCCTGTGCAGTGGATCTGGTTCCTGCAGAAGATTCCTGGCATTCCAGCTTGCTCCCCATGTGTCTTAATGTAGATTTAATGCCCACTCTTCTCTTTATCCTCTTAAGGAGGTGTGGGGAGTCTCTCTTAAAGTAAGGATTGTAGTAGAACTGCAACTAAGGTTCAAAGTTTATGAAAGAAGAAACTCCAAGTCACAAGAGTTGTCTGCAGCTATAGATCAACTACACCCCAAGAAGCAGAACAAAAGCAGCCCTAGGAGGCCTCTTGGAAAAAGTCATAGTCCCAACAGGAAGAGACATATTTGTTTTCACACGCTCAAGTCTCACCAACTTAGGACCAGCATTTCCCCCCTTGGAACATGCCCAATAGTGGCAAATTAGGAGATGTGCAAAGCCAGGGAAAAGCGACTGGAAGGACACTGGGAATGAAGAAGATTCTCTGCCATTGCCACTCAGTGTGTGCCAGCAAGAGAATGGAGCCCTGATGTGAGTGCTTGGTCAGAGGTACTTCTGCACCAGGGGTCCCTAGTCAAGACAAGCACACCCATTTAATCTATCAGCAGCAGCCTTCCACCAGTGCATTCAACCTAGCAACTATGCCACAGGAGCTCAGGGACATGGATGTTGGCACAGGAAAAGACTCCCTCACATACCTACATCACAGTGTCAGGAGCTGTGGATTCAGGGGGATACTTAAACTGCCAGGGGACATTTGACCCATATAGCAGGGCAGGGAGATGTAGTCACCTGTAATCTTTCATGTTCTTGAGACAGCTGGCACTGATCTTAACAGGTTCCCCATACTAACCCTTATGTGCTGTGGCTACCTCCACCCCTGAGGGAAGAGGATAGGAAAAGCTCTACCCATGGTCACTGTGTTCCTGGGACTTCCACATAACCAGATGTTAATCCAGAGCCCAACAAGGAAGCCCCAGGAGCCTGGCTGTGTGTTACCTTGCTCACCCCGCAGACTGGTCTTTCTATGTTGTAAAAGCTGGTGAGGAAGAGGGATGTGTGCACATCCTGCCGCATCCTGCTAAAGCCATAGAGGTTCAGCTGGCGGATGAAACTCTTCATAGAATCAGTTTCAAACACTTTGTTGGAGCCGCTTCTCCCCAGAATCTCCTTCTGAAACAATTTCGCATTGATCCCTATGTAGATACCGCCATCATCCCAGCAGATGGATGCAAACTTGCTGCTATTGACGATTTTCCACAGCTTCTGCGGGAAGGGGAGATTGAAGAGTTTTCTTTTTCTCTCTGGCAGGACGTCCCTCTCAGGACATGGCTTTCTGGATAAAGTCTCTTGAACCTCAGGCTCAGGAGTGTTTCCTTCAAACACTGGCCTGATTTCAGGGATTTCCCCTGGCAACTGCTGGTCCCAGACACAGACAGGAGAGGCTGGAGGAGGGTTATTTTCCCTATCTCTATTGGGAGCTCTTGATTCTGTAGGAGAAGGCTCCCTTTCGGGCCTGCACCTCCAGCCTGTTGGGTAATGTTCCTCACACCTAGCCATACTCAGAGATGGGTTCTATTTAGTTGAACTTAATCATCATGCTCCCTCAGGACATCACAAATGGACTCGAGTTCCTTGGGAGTGACATCACATCCTGTCCAGCCAGCCACCTCATAAAAGGCCCAGGCAGATAACCAACCCATCAGCATGCCTACATTCTGGTGTATGCAGAGTCATCTCCATGGAAACAATGATATCAGTGCCCATTCTTGTTTAAGGTGACCTGCCAAAACTTAGGCAGAAACTTCCCAACTTCCCCCCTTGTCCTCTGGCCTCCATGACTAGCAGGGTCACAGAAAAACACCACCAATTATATGAGGTGGTGGCCTTTGCTGGACATCACTGGTCACATGTCCCTGCCAGGACTGATGTTTTTAACACATAGCCAATTCTAGCATAGCACACATACATAGATCCATACAGCTACAGCCACTCCATTTTTCTGACAGTCATGGTCATCTGTGGCCATGGTATCCTCCACAGAGACTCTCTAAACCCTGCCTTGCTGCTGTTCAGGAAGAGACAAATGTTGGGTCAACACTTGAATGAATGATTCACTTGTTAGCATCCTAGCCCACTGCAGTAGAGATGATGATCTGCTGCCTGCCTCTCTTCATCCTGCACAGGGACTCCACCTCATAGATACAGTCTTATAGCCCACAGGTTTCTTCAGTCATAGAGTACTGGATCATGTGGCCTTTGGTCTTCACACATGCCGCTTTCTATTTCATCAGGAAACAAAGCCATCCAGACAGGTGCCTGTGCCCAACACTTGATCTGTAGTCCTTCCTGTGGGTTTGTGCAGGGGAGTCAGTGGGAGACATCCATACAAAGCAACCTGTATATCACATTGATCCCACATGCAGAGCCTCCTCTAGACCCAAGACCCCAACCCACTATGAGCACACAATCCCATTATCATCCAGAGATGTCCATAAACTGATAAGGACTCCGCACAGGGGTCTTCAAGTAGAAGGTTGATTCATCACCATCTTCCCAGCCATTTCCTAGCTGTGTGACCTGGAGCTCCTTAATTAATCTCTCCCAGCCTCCATTTCCTTACAGGGAGCAGGGAAACAGCACCTTCTTCACAGAATCAGGATTCCATGAGGCATATAAGATGAACAGAACATCTGGCAGCCAAATCTCAGCCACTGTTGTTATTGAATGAGGCATTCAATACTTGCTATGGCTAAACCTCTTAACTAGGGTTATCAGGAATCAGCTAGAAGCAGTGCAGATGTGAGTGTTATGCCAGAAATACCAACAGGTCCCGGTAACATGAGATAAAGTCATAAGGGATTGTGTAGGTGAAGAGGAAGGAGTGTGGTAGAAAATTACTAAAATGGAAGACCATGTATCCAGGCAACTGCCTGAAGAAAAGGTCATAGGTCATAAGTTACATAAGTTGTAGCTTGCTCAGAAATTCCTTACAATCACTAACTGCCACCTCAACTTCTGTAAGTCCACCTGCTTACTTCTGCCCTTTGTTCTATAAAATGAGAGCTCACATGGAGCTCAGGGCTGGGATTTTTCAGGAACTATCCTAACTTCAGCCTGCCAGTGTAATAAACTTCTTGTTTCCACTCTAATTGGTGTTGAGTCAATTATTCTAGAGAATTTCTGCAACATTAGAAAGAATCTCAGTGTAGTTTTGATTTTACTTCCCTGATTCCTGAATATTTTTAGTATCCTGTGATACTGAACATTTTCTCATAATTTGTTGGCCATTTGTAGTTCTTCCTTTGAGAAATGTCTATTCAGTTTGATTGCCTATTTTTTTTTAATTATGTGATTTGGTTTCTTGGGTGTTAAGTTTTTTGAGTTCTTTATGTATTATGGATATTATTTCTCTATCAGAGGAGTAGCTGGAAAAGATTTTCTCCCATTCTGTAGGAACTCTTCAGCCACTTTTCTGTGTAGAAGCTTTTAATCTGATGGCATTCCATTTATTGATTCTCAGTTTAAACCATTTCATGAGCTTTGGGATCTTATTGAGGAACTCTCTACCAGTGCCTATATGTTAAAGAGTTGGTCCTAAATGTTCTTCTAGTAATTGCAAATTTTCTTGTCTGATTTCTAGGTTGCTGATCCATCTTGAGTTGAAAATCACATGATCATCTCAATAGATGCAGAAAAAGCCTATGACAAAGCTTAACACCCATTCAAGTTAAACATCCTAAAGAAATTAGGGATAGAAGGAATATAACTCAGTATCATCAGAGCAATATATGATAAACACAAAGACAACACTATATGGGGAAAACTTAAAGTATTTCCAAAAAAACAGGAACAAGATAAGGATGTCTAAGAACACTACTCCCTATTCATTATAGTCATCGAAATCTAAGCCAAAAAAATTAGTCAAGAGATGTAAAATAAAGGGATACATATAAGGAAAGAAGAAATAAAATTCTGTTTGCAGATGGCATGATCCTATATTTAAAAGTCCCCCAAAATCAAACAAGACTTCTAGAAGCTTATGCACAGATTTAGCAATGTAACTGGATATAAAAATAACAAAAATTAATAGCCATTATATACACCAACCGGGAATCCACTGAAAAAGAAAGCCAAAAAACAATTCAATTCACAATAATCTCAAAAAGTACCCAGAAATAAATTTATCCTAGGAGATTATATAAAGAAATTTAAGAATACTTTAGAAAATAGAAAGGCCTCTCATGTTCTTGGATGGGCAAAATAAATATCATCAGAATTATTATACTACCTAAAGTAATCTACAGATTCAATGCAATCCCTATCAAATTACCAATGTCGTAGCCATGAGCACTGGTGCACAACTGTAATCTTAGTATTTTGGAGGATGAGACAGAAGGTTCCCAACATTATTACCTCGTTTCCATGTGAGCTAGGGAACATTCTAAATCCAAACTGAAATGGGGGTGCCTCCTCTTTTAGGGTTCTTGTCCAGTGGATTTTGATGAATGAAGTACAAGGACTAGCAAAGGGTATAGAAATATGAAAGTTTATTTTAAGTCAGGGAAATAGAGAAGACAAAGCAACTCCTCCATTTCAGGGAGGGGTCCTGGAAAAAGAGTTACCTCAAAGCTCTTGGGAAGTGGGCTTTGAAACTTTACTATCTCCCCTTTTAGGATTGGTCAGAATTGGGATTGGGGAACCAATAACTTGTGGGCAATTTTGTTCCTTAATTTGAATGATTATCTGTGGGCTGCTCAGAACCCTGATTCCCTGGAACCCATCAGTCTCTCACTTTCCTGTTTATCTCCCCCAAACTCACAGAAGGGGAGATGCAGATGGTCTTTTTTTCCTTCATAGTCCCAGGTCCTCTGCACTGCCTCAAAACCCTACAAGAACCATGGTAGAGGCATTACAATCCCTGATTTTAAATTATAATACAGTTATAGTAACAAAAACAGATTGTTATTGGCACAAAAGCAGACACAGACCAATTTAATAGAAGATGCAGAGACAAATCCTCACACAGCCAGTTGATTTTTGACAATGATGCTAAAAATATACACTGGGTAAATGACAACATTTTCAATGAATGGTGTTGGGAAAACTAGATATCTATATGTAGAAGAATGAGATTAGACCCCTATGTCTCAGTCTGCACAAAACTCAACTCAAGATGAATCAATAATGGATTTTAAATTAAATAAGTGTTTTAAAAATTTTAGTTTTTATTCATAAAATACAGCTATCTTAAAATTCAATAGTTACTTATGCTGTTGTGATGCTTGTACAGTTTCAATCTGCCCTAAATTTATTTGAATGAGTCGCAGTGTGAACAAATATAAAATCAAAACACTTTATTTCTCATCCCCACATGGTAGTTCTTGCAAGTCTGACCACTGCATGGAGGTCCACCAGACACCAGCTAGTATTATTTTTTACACTGGAAACTGAAGTTTAGTTTGAGTGAGTCTTTAGGTAGAATGTGAAGAGTGAAAGAGGAGAGAGAAAGTTTTATAATATACTTACTTCTGTGATAGCAACATCAGTCCATTCATGAGGAGAGAGCCCTCATGACCAAATTACCTCTGAAAGTTCCCGTTTCTCAATTCTGTTGCATTGGGGATGAAATTTCTAACATCAGACTTTGAGAGGCACATTCATACCATAGCAGGGTACACAAAGGCAGATTTATGTTTTTTAATAATAAATATGCAGGGATACCCATTTTTAAATTGCAGTCATGAGAATGACTGACTCGTTAACAAGCAGTCCAAGATAACATGTACTTGAGAACCATTATATCAAGACTTTATTTTTCTGTGGTATTGGGAGTTGAACCCAGGAGTATTCTGCCACTGAACTACACCCCCAGTCCTTTTTATTTTTTATTTGGAGACAGGGTCTCAAAAAGTTGCCCAAGCTGGCCTTGAGCAACCTCCCAAGTACTGGTATTACAGGCATGCTGGCCTTGATCAGCCTCCCAAGTACTGGCATGCAGCACCACTCCCAGCTGTATCAATAGACTTTTATGAGACAGTCTTCACATACCTATGTTCTGTTCTTACTCCTCCTCAACACAATAAAAATGCAATAAGACTCAGATATTAATCCATTAATTAGCACTTTCTAATTGACTCTGACATCCTTAATTTCAGAAACTATCCTCTCACAAAGTTCAAGGACTGTTTAACTCCATCCCACAGTACTCAACCTGAACACTATACATCTTAACAGAGAAAGGCCATACTACTGGCTTGGAATTTTCATCAGAGCCTTTCTTTCCATTTCTCAGCTATAAAAAAAACCCTGAAATCAAAACTCATAGGTTTTATTATTGGAGTCATGAGGAAAAGCTAGGAATGGTGCCTTGCACCTCTGTTTCCCCTTTATCTCCCTTTTGGCTTTGCTCACAGAACATGAATGAAAGAATGCCCAGGAATCTAGGTCTGGTGTTGGCCAAACTTAATGTTAGCCTTTGAAAGACATCAGTTTGGAGGACTTCCAGGAAGATGGCTTCGGAGTGAGACACTTCTCATTAGGCAATGTGAGCTCGATTCAAATCTGCCATAGAGGCAGCTTCTTGACAAAGGAAAAAAAGTAAAAAAAAGTGAACAACACCACGAAAACTGAAATACAGCTGATCAGAATCCAGAAGGCCAACCAGGGAGAGCAAAGAAGCCTGTCTGTGCAGCCACGGTGCCACACCACTAAGTGGCGGCCACCATTGAGCCAGCCCCCGGCGTGGGGTCTACTGACAAAGAAATATATAATCAACTTCTGCATTCCCAGTGACCAGAGGTGGAGTGAGTGACTCCTGAGCTCCACATCCTAACCAAGTGGCATATCAAGGCACCTTTGACAGTGACTGGAATGCGTGGTACAACCAGCTTAAGCCCGCGCAGGGCCATCCCAGCTCACCTCTCCCTACAGAGCCGGAGCAGTGATCAACTGCACTGCAGAGCTTGAATCAAAACTGCTGCAGGCGCAGCTTCTTGACAGAAGGAAAAAGAAGGAAAGCATCAGAAAAGTGAACAAAGCAACAGGGACAGCTGGTCAGAACCCATAGAGCAGACCAGGGAGAATGAGGGAGCCGGCGCGTACAAGGTAGCGTCAGTGGCAGCCGCCATCTTGTCAGCCGCCATCTTGTCAGCCACCTACAGCAGCAGGGATCTACCCAAAAGATCTGCAGAGGCCAAATCACCTCTGTTCTTACAAACTTTCAGGGATTTTTATTTTGTTTCTTGTTGTTTTTTGTTTTCTCAGTTTTTTGTTTTGTTTTTACTCTGTTTTCACTTTGTATTGCTTCAGTTTATCTATGTTTGTTCAAAGGATTGGTTGCTTTGTTAGCTTTTGCTAGACCCTAGAGATCAACACCTGAAACCCACCAAAGGCACCAATAGAGTGGGCAGAAGAAGTACCAGAGTAATTGCAACTCAATACAAGATACCATTCACAGAGAGAAAATAAAAATAAGAAACCTATAAATTCAGAGAAAGAATGCAAGAGCAGCAAAGGTATAAATGTAAGAACAGGGAAACCACGGGAAGGGAAAATAGCAAAGAAACAATGAGTCAACACAATCCCACAGCAACAGAACTCAACGACACTAAATGGCAGACATTACCAGAAGAACAATTCAGATCTTTAATAATAGAAATGATACAAAACTTCCAGAAAGAATGCAGAGAGAGCTGGAAAGAACTATAAACAGTAGATTAGACCACATGTAAAACAGAATATCACTCCTAGAAGATGACCATTCCAAAAATGAATCCATTATACATAATCTAGAAAAAAAATTCGACTGTATGAATCTGACATCGATTGTCAGCGGAAATAAGCCTCACAGCTATCTCGAGCCTCAATCTAAATAAGTCCATGCCATAAAGTTTGTTCTCAGCTCTGCCATAAACAGCAAAGGCCATAAACATAAAAGTTACGGATAGCCTCCATTTGTCCCAGTTTAGCCCTGAGAAAAGTTTCTCTAACACAAACAATTGCATACCATAGGTAGCCTCCCCAGA